>VZRS01007986.1:611508-845857 GCA_013398055.1 Ifrita kowaldi
TTTTTTTTTTGGAGGGGGTGTGTTGTTTCATTGGGTATTTTTAAACAGTTCTTTGGAGCAGAGATGGTATCTTCTTCAGTAATGCCATGCTTCAAACCCACTGATAACTGATAGCTAGCAAATACAGTAGCAGTGCTGTGCTTTATCAAGTGCAGTTATTATCACAATAGTCAACAGAGTTCACTTAAGTAACTGGCTGATCAGGAAACATAAAATGCAAAATACAAAGAGGTGGATGGAAATTCATATCTTTGTTCTTCTAGCTACATTAGGAATCTTGCAGACACAACATCTCTAAAATTAATATTTAAAAATGGGATGCAATGTCAATGCAGTTACATAATCACATATGACCAGCATTAGAATTATGCCTTTACTGTGGTATAAACTTAGATCCTTACAATGTTTTTCTTTCTTTCTCAGCAAACTGCCCTGTGACCTAAGGAGAAGGGATAAATACAGAATGAGTATAGAAATTTGGAGACTTCCTCCTATCTGCTCTCATATGTCAGTGAAGGATTGAGGTGAGAACTCAAAATGTACTCTTGTGATAGCTCAGAGATCAGGTCTCAGGTCAGTGGATTAGGCTGCTTGAGAACTACTGAAAAGTCTTATCTCTGAATAGAAGCTTAAGGCTTAATTTTGCGTGGTCAATATGAGGGTTTTGGAGGGCTTATGTAACACCACAATGGTTGCTTCAGCTATTGCATTAAAAAGAAGTGCATATCTTTGCTTTAGAACACTTCCCTACAACACTACACAGAGAGTTTCATCATATATGAAAAGGAAGGTATCACGTGTATTTCTGTCAGACGTTATACATCAACAAGGCACATTGTATGTATTTCATTCTTTCAGATCTTAGAACCTCATACATTGTCTGATGTGGTGAGATAAAGTACAATTTAATCACGAGAATCAGAGATATCAAAGGAACTTACTGGATGCATAGTCCATCTTAATAATGGAAGAAAAGCATTCCCACAGATGGCCAGATATCAAAGTCATGGTTTAGCTGTAACTTTAGGCTACTCCCACTAAGTTTCAAAGTCACTCTATTTTCACAGTCACTCATTTAATTTACTGAAAGTTAGAACAGGCTTGGACCTTCTGGGGGTATTTAGTAAGTAGGTACAGGACATCATGCAGGCAAATAAGCAGTGTTCTAATCCATATGTACAACATTTTAACCCTTCTTGATGCACAGATGACATTCTGCTGAACACCTACAGTTTGCAGATGAGGTGGTTCTGGTGCTTGCTGGATGCCTCTGGTTTGTATTTACTGTATTTTTTCATTAGAGTGCCAACAAATTCATTTTCTATTCATGGACATCTCATCCAGAGGAATCCTACAGCAACCCATCACTTATTGAAACAACAAAAAAAATCCAAGCAATAAGACTGGTGGGATATAACCCCATTTAGGTTGATTCCCAAATCACCTTGGTAGATGGTAAGAGAAACTAGTTCATGAGCTACAGCAAGGCAATTAATTTAGGTCTTCCATGTAAAAGTCTGTACAGTCTATAACAACAATTTTTCCTTCATTTCACTACTGCAAACTAGTGCCAGATTTACAATATGCCATTTCCAATGAAGTTTATAAGGAATACAAAGTACTCCAGACATCAGCACTGCTGGGAAGTGGGTGCTATTCTGCCCAGTTGGCAGAATTTTTTCTGCTTTCAAGGGCATTCGGTAACATTAGCTACATTCATTTTGAAAGCAACTGTGCTTCTGCTAGTAAACACCATTTGTATCACTGCAAAAGAGGTTGCAACATACTGTGGTGGATTTGCAAGGCTACTTGCTTCTGTCCACTCCTGCTCTTACCCCTCAATTTATGAATGAAATCTACCATTTGCTACGAGTGCCTCTTCGGAGGCAAACAAAATGAATACACAGAAATTCAGCAACAGAAGAACGGTGAGGAGGCTCTGGTGGGACTTAAGGGAATGAAAAAGAAACAGGTCAGGATTACACAAAGTATCTGAGCCCTACGGCAGAAGGCTCTCACTGCTGAATTCCGTTTACCTGCAGAAATGTATTGTCTACTCATGTGGAAAGAAACTGATAAGCTTACTTCTTCCAAAGGCAGCAGTTCATCACACCTCCAACCTCAGAGGTTACAGGTTTACTCAGGTGAAGTCAGGTGACAGGTACCTCATTTTTATCACACCTGGCCCAAATGAGGAAACCTGCTGGTGGGAAAGGGCTTCCTTTCTACCTCTCAGCACCAAAGATAATGACCGACCATTCACTTGAGAGCTCATGTAGCTGTCATTTTACTTTTTCTCTCTCATCCCACATTGTAAAAACACCGTGATTTGATCCTTAATCTCATGTGGGTAATATAGACTATGTCCCGACATCAGTATCTTCATTTACACCCATACTAGCACGAACAGCTGAATAAAACCTATACTGCAGAAAAAAATCAAGTAGAACTCATCTTCCCTCTCATCATATAAAATTTCGTGAAAGATGAGACTAATCCTCATGAATCACACAATCAACTTCCTTGAGGCATTCAGCTACTTGAGTCATCCTTCAAGCTTATCAGCAATTCGACCAAAATACCAGCAAAAAAAGCCTCACAACTTCAGATACATATGTGGATGTGGTGGGTTGGTCCTGGCTGGACACAAGGCACCCACCAAAGCCACCGTGTCACTCCCCTCCCCAGATGGACAGGAAGAGAAAACATAAAGAAAGGCTCATGGGTCAAGATAAGGACAGGGAGAGATCACTTGGGCATTACTGTCATGGGCAAAACTAACAGACTGAAGTTGCAGAAATTAATTTATTACTAATTAAATCACAGTAAGATAATGAAAAATAAAAAAAAATCTTAAAAATACCTCCCCCCTCCCACAAACATCTTCCCAGGCTCAACTGCACCCCCAATTTTCTCTACCTTCTCCCCATAAGCAGTGAAAGGGAGCAGGTTAGTTCATCATAAACTGTCTCTGCCACTCTTTCCTCACACTCTTCCCGTGGTTCTCTGTGGGGTCTCTCCCATGGAAGACAGTCCTCCACAAACTTCTTGCACAGCCCATTCCCATGGGCTGCAGCTCTTCACAAACTGACCCAACATGGGACCCTTCCATGGGGTACAGTGTGCTCCAGTGTGGGTCCTGCAAAAGGTCAGAAGTCCTGCCAGCAAATCTGCTCCAGTATGGGCTCCTCTTCATGGAGACCCAGGTCCTGCCAGGAACCTTCTCCAGTGCGGGCTTCCCACAGGGCCGGAGTCTTTTGGGCACACACCCCTGTTCTACTATGTGTTCCTCCATGGACTGCAGGTGGACTTCTGCTCCACTGTGGACCTCCACGGGCTGGTTTCAAATGTGACAGTGGAATAACAATATACCTGCATGTCCTGGTTTCAGCTGAGACAGATTCATTTCCTCCCTAGCAGCTGGAACAGTGCTGTGTTTTGGATTTACTATGAGAATAGTGCTTTTGGTTGTTGCTCAGTAGTGCTTACCCTAGGCCCAGGACTTTTCAAGTTTCCCAGTTTCTGCCAGTCAACAGGTGCACAAGAAGCCAGGAGGGAGCAGGTCCAGGACAGCTGACCAGAACTGGCCAAAGGGATGTTCCATACCGAAGAATGCCACACTCAGTTTATAAACTGGAGGGATTTGGCTGGGCATCAGTCAGTGAGTGGGGAGTAATGGTACTGTGCGTTACTTGTCTTTCTTGAGTTTTATTCCTCTTTTAACTTTTGTTGTCTTCCTTTTCATCACTATTATTATGATTATCATTACGTTTTGCTTAATTTCAATACTTAAACTGTTCTTGTGTAAACCCCTGGGTTTTACTTTTTTTTCCACAATTCTCCTCCCCATCTGCTCAGGATGGCAGGGACTGAGACAGCAGCTGCATTGTACTTAGCTGCTGACTGAGGTTAAACCACAACACACATAACAATTATATCATCACTTTTCAGAGGAAAGGCATTTCTATTCCCCCCTCATGGAACACTACTGTATTAAACCCTACAGTTCGGATCTGGCTGTACCGGAAATATTAGCATAATTTAGGGGGAGTAAAGTGAATTCACTAAACAGAACCTGCATTATTTACTTTAGGGACAGCAAAAGGAACATACAAGAGCTCCCTTTTAAATACCTGCTGTCACTTTGCCTATGCTACATACAAACCAAACTCACAGAGTTAATATCCTGATAAACAGATTATGCTAAATTAGGGTCTAACAGGGAAGGCTATTTTACTATACAGAATTTCCCACATTTGGATAGAAAATTTAATCCATGGCTTCAACGGGGCTTTCTTCTTACCATCCCATGCACATTGCTAAAGAAAAGATTAGACTTTCCATTGTTTATCACATGGTATAAAAGACATTAAAAATGCTATAATTTAACCATGTTGTTAACAGCTGTTCCCCTTCACCATTGGCATTCACATCACCAGCATTTAATGGATATACTTAATGATGCCTCTGCTCAAAAAAAAAGGTGTCCAAGACAGCAAGGATGACAACCTGAAAGTGTTCAAGTTTTCAGCACAGAAATTGAAATCTGAAAATCCAATTCCCGTTTTCTCTTTCATTCCACAAGCACACATGCAAGATACTGATGGCAAAATAAAAATGGCACCACACTTCACATTTAATCACTTTCTCCTCTTTCAACTACTCTATTACAGTTTTCATTAGTGGGAATTAAAAGTACAGCAAACAGATAATGAACTACAGTCCTCCTAGTGCTACAGTGCAGCCCCAGGACACGACAATTACATGCTTTCACACAAGACAAGCATCAAAGGTGAGCAAAAGTACTTGTTCAAATGGTGCTACTCAGAGCAGATTTGTGCTGGCTGCAGCAAGTAGTTATCAGGGCCAGTCAAATACACCAAATTTGGAAAAGGCATGTTCTCAGAAGGGAACATGGTGTAGAAAGAGTAACAAGAACATACAGAGAAAAAGAAAAGCATGAAGAACTGAGGACGGTGGAAGCGAAGGGTGAAGAGCAGAGTTGAGAGGAAGCAACAAGATCTATAGTTAATTATTTCTACATATAAGAGAGAGGCAAATTAAAAGTTTTAGAACACATGAAGACTCATTACTGTAAGAGACCAAGAAAATGCTCTCTTCAGCAGCACCTGCCTGTCCTTCCTACGGAAGAAACATGCTTTGATCTGACTTCACCAAAATCCTAAAAAGACCAGAAAGACCTCTAGAAATACAGTTGTAAAAGTTCTATTGAAAATACAAAGAAAAGTCATGGCCAAAGCACTCAGCCACAGTATTTTGGCATGCTCTAATGCCCCTCGGAAAAAAAATCAACCAAACAAAAAACCCCAAACACTCCACAAAACCCACTAACTATTAGGTGGGCAAAGTCATTTCAGTGGGTTCGATGACTCACTAAGAGGCTGTGTTATCTTTTACAATCTCTGCTGATGCTGAATATGCTTTCTTGAGCTGCTGCCTGACTGTGAAGCTGACGGCATGGGCTGAAGGTTGTTCATTTAATTGTCTTGCCAACTGGATCTTCTTTAGGGCAACCTCCAAGAGCTCTCTCCCTAAAGCTCTCACTAAAAGCAATGGATCAAACTTTTAAGCACCTACAGTGACTATAGCCAACAATAAAAACTGCTCAGAAAGTCAGACTTGAAGAAAAATATTAAGAAAATTAGAATTCAGTTATTCTAGCTGCTTGGTTCATCCATCCCTTATCAACCTGTTTGTAGACAAATCAATACCTAGATAGCAAGTGATTTCATACACAGTGACCTTGCAAAACATTCCAATGAGAAGTTCAACCAGGCCCAACAATAAGACCGTTTGCTACAGAGGCTGCTAATAGTGGGAGCTGACATTAATATTGAAGTCACAACAGTACATTTTGCATTAATGCTGAGTACAACACATCAGCAACATATCTGCTTTCCATACGCTTTGTGAGGTGGTGAGGTGAGGGTTTACATTTGTGCCCCCGTTCTTTTCTCCATTGTGCTGAGACAGGTACTCGGAGTGAACCAGACCAAAAAACTGTTTTCTTGAATTATTTTTCTGGATCATTGAACTGGTTCCTCTCATGAACTTGCACAGTGGAATCAACACGATCCAGGCGAAAGCAATAGCCAGCAGTGGAAACGTTTAACTTGGTATCACTGCCAAGATCTAAACACTGCCCAACAGTAATGTAGACAGTATCAAATACTAATTCATTAAACATTCATTACTCAACTATTTTTAAACAACACGCAAAAACCACCAAGAAAATGTAACCTACCATGTGCTAACCTCAGTGACCCACTGTTCTCAGATCACAAGCCATCAGAAAAGGATTTAAAAAAATACTGCATCTCACCTCTTCCCCTCCTTTTTATAATTAATAAATTTAAAAATATAGAACTACTGAGATTACTATTCTGTATAGACTTGCTTCTATACTTCCACTTACTGTTCTCTGTACCTCTCAAGTACTAAAGAGCAGACTAGAAGATGGTTTAATTTGGATTGTTTTCCTCTTAAATGACTACGTCATTTAAAAAATATGTTAGAGAAGCACTGACCTACCAGATGCCTTGAGTTTCAACTAGTATTAAAGTACATGAGTTCAGCTGGTGGCATTTGCTTTCCTACATTCTTCAGCTGTTGTTCAGCCCACTTGAACCTTGTTAACACAGCCTTTCTTTTCTTTTCCACCCCTCAAATGGTGTGTCTGAAAGGACGGTATTCCCGATACAGACACCAGAGCAGCATCTGTACCATTCCCTACACAAACTGTTTCATCTCACTGACAGGTAATGTAACCAAGTAGCCTCTTACTCAGTGCACAAGATATGCTCTAGTGATCACACCTCCTGGTATTTCAAGCTGGGTGCACACAATATTTTTAAACTACAGCTCGGCTTTCACTTAAGAAAAATATGCCATTAGAGAAGCAGGCAGGGACAGAGACCCTACTTTTGCTTTACTGGCAGAAACCTCAGGTAGAAAAATCCACATGGTTACAAAGATCTACATGTCATAATTCCCAGTAGTCACAAGCTGAAATTGTTCAAACAATGATCATCAGCACTTCAAACTTCATTAGGGAATAGAGTTCTGTTTCTGCAGCTGGCAAGAGGAACACATCTCAAATATGAAATTATGTTGTGTTTGCATTGGCAAGGTTTTGGCTGCAGGGGTGGCTTCTGTGAGAAGATGTCAGTAGCTTCAGAAGAGTTGAGTCTGGTTTGGCCATCCAAATAGTTGGTGAGTGATCTCTTCCTGCCCTTATCTCAACCTAAAACCCCTTTGTTGCATCTTTTTTCCCCCCGGTCTAACTGTGGAGGGGGAGTGAGAGTAGCATGGTGAGCCAAGGAAGGAAAGAATAGCCAGCTCTCATCTTCCCACTGATTCCTTGTATCCGGCCAGGAATGATCCTCTACCTGCAAAGCCTTTCCTTGCAGAAGGGGAGTAGGCAGGAACACCTTGGCTGCAACATACTAGGAGTGAACAGCCTGTTAAATTTCTTTGCCATGAGCCACCATCACTATTTCGTCACTTCCATCATTAAAGGTGTTCAGTTTGCCTACGCCAATCCTTTCATAGCCTTCTGGTAAGGGAAACATCGTGCACAAAGATGTAAAGAAAACAGTAAGAAGCGAGAAATGAGAGACTCACTGCAGTTAAGGATTCAAAGCTGATGAAGTAGAGGGTTTTAGGTTATTTTTAAACATTGATGCAGTACTGTAATGTGCTAAAACCTTAAAAGCCAGCATCATAAGACACACTGCCTTGGATTCTGTAATAAAGCACTTGCAGCACACCAGTCCATGTGTCAATAATTGAGCTTCAGGGTTTTTTTCTTCTTTTTCATTTTTTTCCTTAAATAGTATGCTGATATTCAAACAAGAATATTAATTACTTCATTGAATAGAGTGTCCTAGGGCTTTTTATCTCCTGCTCAGCGTATTATGATGTACTACATGGATTAGACTGCAGCAGCTGCTAATTTTTTTAAACAGTGTTCACTCAAACCTTCTGCATGTGTGCTATTATGCAGGAATTGTCAGGTCAATTAGGACTAATGCAGACAAAGCTCAAAAAGTGGATATTTGATTACTATAGGGATAGAGCTGAATAAAGGACATGGGAGATGCAATAATGTTAAGAAAGAACGAAAATTCTTCTAATGACTAGCAGACATTACTTCATAGTGAGAAAAAAAGTTATAACTAGTTCACAGCCCCAGTATGGATTTCTATATGACCTTGAATCAGTTCTCACAATTCTCTCCAGCCATATTACGGAATTTGAGATCCTCAGCTAAGAGGTACTAGAACCGTGCAAAATTAGGGCCTATTTCAGGAACACCTGCCCCTGCTTCTGGCTTTTTTTAAATGCAGATGACACAGTCAGTGACTTCAGTAAGATACTAAAACTTGCTTAGCACAGCCTCTCCACACACACATCTCCCCCTCCTTAGCCTCCTCATTTAGCCCTCCCAAACACACACAAAGTGACCCATAGCTGGAAAATTTCAAGAGACAAAAACATTCCAGAGATTTAAGACTTAGCAGGGAATGGATATTTATTAAGTACATGGAGCAGAGAGTGGCATTGGTTAGTCAGGCTCCACACTTCCCTGCCCCTCCTCCAGAGTTACTTTAAAGACAATAAACTTTATAATGAAGTATTGATAACATCTTCCCATTTAGGCTAACAGGCTTATCACGCACTCCACCACTGAATATGCTGTTTTAATTAGCAAGATGGATCTCAGAGCTGATACATTCTGTTGTGCTATAATTTCTGCCTTTACAGTAATTTTCTCCTGTTTTTCTCAGTATAATGTGCTATAAATCCTACTTAGGCTGCCTCACTGGCCTGTTGCTGCTCAGAGTCAATCTTTCAGGCCCTCCGTTTCCATGACAACTTCCTGCCATCCTCCCATTTGCAGGATTATCCTACAACCCCCTGGGGAGACTGTTTCGAGTCTTGCTATTCAATGTTCATGGGCTCCCAAAGCTGGAACTCCATTCAGCCTCCTCTCTGCCTCCAGCAGATTTGGTTTGCCCAGCCTTGCCATGCTGTCTGTGCCTGGGAATGCACGCAGGGAACTGGGCAACCACCCCTCTCCTTACACCTCTAGAATGGGGGTGCCTAGAAGAATAATACACACTTGGCTGGTTTAATCTCTAAACAAGTCATGAACAAATTAAATAACCCGTCCTCTCACTCCAGTGCGCTTTTTTTCTGCATTTTTCTCTGTATCCTCCGCTCCCACATTCAGTCTCCACACACACATTTCAGACTACAAGTACATACCTTTAGTTGTTCTTAATTTTCAGCTTTTGTCCTGTTACCTCTCTCACATTCTTCTTTCCCCCTATTTTATCTTGCCTCCTGTTCCTTTTTTCTCTCTATAATATATCCTCATATACTACAATGCTTTCTAAATACAGCTGTGATGATCCAGAAACCATTACAAGGTCATCCACCAACTGCTCCTGCTCCCCCAGGTCATACACCACATTCCACTAATAATTAAATTTCAGTCTTTGAAAAGATAAACAGGATTTTTTTTTTCTCCTATGGGTCTCCTTGTTGACTTTTTCTTCAGTCTCATTTTGAGTTGTGAAACATTTATAAGTTAGCAGCAAGTATCAATCCCTCCATGCTATTTCAAAGAAGAAAAAAACCTAGGGTTGACTGTTCCCTAGAGCTAAAGGAGAGGCAGAAGGGCTGCACCTGAGATAGCAACTTTTCTGAAGTCACTGTACAAAGACAGCAATTAAGAGCCTCCAAACACACAGGCAGTGGGGAAACAGCATTTCTCAGATTTCCCTCTGCATGACCTATTGATTCTCCAACCTTATTTCTGTTTTTATGGATGCAGTTCCCTACAAACAAAGGGTACATAACTGTTAACAAGAAGAAACACTGTGGGGATATATACCTAACCTTAGGCATCTAATAAAACTCAACGCTCATAGGTTTACAGTTTACGAACAGACAGGATTTTATACATCAAGTTCCTCTGAACTTTGGCCTAGTCACCATGCTGAAAGCCCAGGTTAAGTGTGTCAGGTAGGTTGAGTGAAGAAGGAATCTCCTTATAGAAGACTCTTCCACAAGCTTATCATTTCCACAGACCTAACCGACCTCTGCAACACGGCAAGTCTCCGGCTGGACTTCAGAGAGGCATGCCAGACTTGGGCATGACAGCACTTCATCATACCCACGGCACAGCTAAAAAGCAAAATGACTTCTGCATGAAAAGGCAGGACCATTCCCAACCTTTACTCTTTAGAGTAATGACAAAGGAAGCTCTACTAGACAGCAAACAGAATCCACAGGTAGGTGTGAGTCCTGCTAATCTGAGAGCACACGTTATGGTATCAGATTGTTGATAAAGTGAAATATCTCACATCTTAGCTGTAGCCAGAGTAGTAGCAGCTACAGAAATGCTGGAAATCCTTCATAATTCAGTAGCATCTCTACAATCTTTACATTTCCACTCTAGTCTAAATTTCCAAAAGGCAATCTAGGCTTTGAGACACCTGCTGGCTGTCCAGCTCCAGACCTAGCCCTTAACAGAAACTGTCATAGAGAAGCAGAAAGTAAAAAGTGCAGCAAAAGAATTTCGGTCAACGAAAAATGAACTTTCCCTAGGGAAGCCTAACTTAAGAGTTGGTTTTTTTTCCCTACTAAATATTCATGCTGTCATCAGTTTATATTCAATAGAACCCATGATTAATGTAAAGAAGACCATCCCGATATCTTTAATTTAATAAGCAGTATTCTTTTATTCACCTGAATCCCTTGAGTAATATGGATTGTAATTTACCTTTTAGAATTTGGTTTTTATACAAACTGAGAAGTCTGATTTTAAGACTAATAAAAGATTATACAAAAAAAGAGGTGAGAAAATATTAGAAAATACAGAATTAATTTCCATTAAGAAAATTTACGCAGAAGTAAGTATATTTTTCAGAACTACAATTTCTGGATTTTTTTTTGCTCACATTAAGGACAATTTCTTGCTCTTGTGAGTCAGGATCACCTTCCATCTTGCACACAAGAACTTCATAGCTAAATGAAGCAATACTTGCCATAGCCTGTACGTATTCCATATTTCCTGCCAGAGTTCAATCATATTAAGTCCTCATATCACACACTTTATCCAGATTGGCAGGTGTAACATGTTTGTCACAGTTATCATAGGAATTCAGCACCTTCATGAAAATTTTCTCTGAACTGGACAAAGTGCTGAGCTGAAGCCTAGTTTAAATTGTTCTTTTCTCCTCAATCTGCTTCTTGTTTTAGAATTAGACTTTGGACTCCCTTGACTCAAGCACCATATTTGTTCCAATACATACAACAGATCAAACTGCTGTGAGGTTTTATTTGAACTGACACTGCTGTAATACCTATGTAATTAGTAATGATTGTTTTCAAATAGTACATATGAAGAAGAGGCATTCCATGCCAGATCTGCACTCCATCTACTCTGATGTTCCACCCTGATGGTTGCCAGTACCAGGTACTTCACAGTATCTCCTCTGGTTAACTCCTACTAATAGCCTAATTCCTCTTCTGAGCTAGAGCTTAATGTAAAATGCCCTTCATCTTATTAAAGTGAACAGAAACTGTTCAGATGAGTCTCCGATTCCACATCTCAAGGCACTGACTCACTTGAGCATTAAACATTTAGTAATTTCTCCAGACTATGTCCATGAATTCATCTGAGCACACATCTACAGATATGTTTTCAGGGAGTTTGCTGACATCTCCACTCTTCTAATAAGGACTTCCCACCCACATGGTAGAAGGGCTATCCTGTTTCTAGCAGGACGAGAGAAATTACAGAAAGCAAAGCTCACAAGGACCATGAAAGCGAAGTTTTTAGTTCATTTCCCTCAAAAGGTTTATGTACTCTTGCACCAAGAAGTGGGATTTTGCCATATATAAATACACACACACACACAGACATATATATATACATTTTCCAAACTACACTTCAAGAAGAAATTTGAAATCAACGCCCCTAATGAGACCCCCAAACACCTCATAAATCACTGACGTTTCCACAGTGACATTACACTGCATTGACAATGGCTTTGTCCATGCACAAATGACTTAGTTATAAGTCAGCCCCCAAGCTTCATGAGCTCAAGACAGTCATGCCAGTCAGGATAGTCAGTTGATAAATGAAACAGTTCTCAGAAACTGGAACAGTGTTCCTTACAACTCACAGCAGATTGCTTCTCTTTTTAAAAATAAGCTGCTGTTCTTTGTCACTAATGAATTGTCTCCTTTTGTAGGAAAAACAGTAATAAAACATGAGGTTGATGTTTTCCAGAAGCATCAGCTAACCTGAATTTTGGCTGTTGTGTTCTCACTCTCCTTTCCACTGTGCAGATCTCCAGACCCCTCATTGTTGTTTGCACCACAAGGCAGACGGACCAGTTGAGTTCTGATCCATCTAAAACCAGAAAAGTTGCTTTATTGGACGGGTTCTATTCACTTTTGGTCAGTTAAGGTCACAGGGATAACAACTTTTCATCTGAATTCCAATGGCAGCACGTGTATAAGGTCAGAATGTTGGAGCAGCAGCCTGCACTTGAGGCTGGCTGATGCTGTCACAGAACAGCATCCTGATGCCTTCACCAGCACAAGTGCAGAGCTTGGCTCATTTTTGAACTCAAAGAGGGCACAGTAATATCATGTTCTTATTGAAACATTATTTGAATAAATAAGTTGAATAAACTACTTCTGTATACCTCACAAAAAAAAAAAAAACCCAACCAAAAAAACCACCTGCTCCCCTGTAGCTGTATTTCAGTGATTGGTTAAGAAAAAACTCTTTAATTGTGTAGTACAGGTTGTACAGTGATTTTCACCACAGACATGCATTTCTCCCTCTGTTCAAGGCAAATAAAACAAAATAAATCAAAACCATATTCACACCAAAGTAAAAAACACAACTAAAAGTCACAGCTCACAATTTTCTCAGAAACCTTTCATAGGTTTCTAACACTTGAAAACTCATACTATGACCAAATCTTTGTTCAGGACAACCCGTCAGTGGTAAACTGACTCCATGCAAACAGTACCACATGATTCCAGCTCCCTAACACATACAAACTGCAGTCAAGACTATGATTATGTGAAAATTGCTCTAATGCTCCTCTGACAGCACTCCAGCTGAGAAGTCTCCCCAAGCAGTGAACAGTTGTTGTGGAGTATTTACATCTACTTCTTATCTTGGAAAGTGCTCTCAATATAAGCTCTCCAGTATAACCTGCAAAAGGATGACACACTAATGACTACCTGAGGTCCAAACCTCCCCCACCAAACAAACAAACAATCATGAGCTGTACTGTGAGACACTATACTTTTAAAAAGTTGGAGGGCCAAATAAACAACATTTAAAACTTTCCCGTGGACTCAACCACGCAAATTTCAGTCCAGATCTTCAGAGAAGTTTTGCTGCACAAAAACCTTCTCTGCACTTTGCACTTTTGCTGAACCTTTCAATAAGAGACCAGACAATGCCCAGAGACTGGACATCTCTCCATGCACATTTGAAGGCAGCTGTGCATGTGGGGAATAAGAATGAGGGAAGTTGATGGCCTCTTGGGCAAGAATTACCCGTATGTTATGGGTAAACAACAAGTTCCTGACTCTTATTGATTTGTTCAATATCTGTTACCAACAAGTTGAATCCATCAGTTTTTAAACATGGAGCTGGATATTTCTGAAGACAGTTTGCTTTTCTACATAGAAATGTATCAGATACTGAAATACTGTGTGTTTTGGAAACAAGATTATCCTCATCAAAAAAGGCAGGGAATTCGAAGAAAAAAACAGAAGGAAATATTGCACTTATCTAAACTATGACATTAACCTGGGAAACTACTTCAGCTAAACTTGTTCCAAGAGTTGAGTAATACCCCTGAGAAAGCACACATTTCTAGTAATAGCAGCAACTCAGTGATACTGGCTGGAAGAAAATTAAGATAAGTATCTCAGTTTTCCTACCACAGCGTAAAACAGTCTGGGGTGTAGAAACAACATTTCCTCTCGATGCTGTATTTCTCACATGCTGTATATAGCATTATCTAGGGATACAGGTAAGATACCAGTTAGCTGGAAGTCTATTTTGTTTGATAACAAAGCTTATGCTCTCCAGACTGTATAAAAATTGGGTAATGAGCTTGCAAGCTCTGTCCCACTGCACTTTCATGAGAGGATCTTTGTCTCCTGGTACACACAAGAGCAGGGAGAGGCAGTTTCTCCATATGCAACTGCACTTGGTGTCACTGGGCCACATGACGGGAATGTGCTGCTGGGACCATATGCTGAAATTCAAAACAGACACTTCAAAGCACAGACATGCCAAAGCACCCAAGGTCAGAATCACAGTACTGCAAAACAAAATGTTAAAGTCTCTGGCAGACCAGGATTAAAAAAAAAATAAAATAAATAAGGCCTGCTATAAAACTTTCCACAACAGATTCCACTGGTCCCTCACAGTTATTCATTACCAGATAAATAACAATTGATTTCAATGTCCCTGCACACCTCCTAACTTAATAAACTGCTTTTCAGCTGATGAGCTACAGCTGTCCCCAAGATAAATATCACCCAACTTTCAAATTACATTAGAACACATCCATGTCAGCATGACTGCTGCAGGTTTTGTTTGGTGACATAAATCAGTGAATGTCAGGAACTACTTTGCTTATGTAGCTAAACGTGTATATATATACATTAGGCTTTACCAATTTACGTATCCATAATAATACTTAGGACAAACATTAACTAAGATATAAGTGGGATCTAGGCCTGCTATAAAACTTTCCACAACAGATTCCACTGGTCCCTCACAGTTATTCATTACCAGATAAATAACAATTGATTTCAATGTCCCTGCACACCTCCTAACTTAATAAACTGCTTTTCAGCTGATGAGCTACAGCTGTCCCCAAGATAAATATCACCCAACTTTCAAATTACATTAGAACACATCCATGTCAGCATGACTGCTGCAGGTTTTGTTTGGTGACATAAATCAGTGAATGTCAGGAACTACTTTGCTTATGTAGCTAAACGTGTATATATATACATTAGGCTTTACCAATTTACGTATCCATAATAATACTTAGGACAAACATTAACTAAGATATAAGTGGGATCTACTGAAGAAAATCTGAGTCAGCCCAGACTTTTCTCCTGTGGACCACATACCCGTTGCTTGACGTGTAACATACCTTTTCTGTTCCAGTCCAGTTTTCACCCTAAAATGCCTTATATGTCTTAGAAGACAGAGAGCACTCTCGATGTCTTCCACATCCACCCACACTTCACAGCACATCCCTTCTAGTCAGAAATAATCCCTTCTATCCCTGTCAAGAAATAGTACAAAAGAAAAGAGGAACTAAATGCCCCCTTCCAACCCCTAAAAGTAAAATGCCATTTCTTACTCTTTCTGCAATATTACCAGGTATCTCTTTACACGTCTATTTAACCCTCCCTTTCCACAGATGCCACTTGAATCCCAAGATTCACACAGCTCATCTTTCTTGGCATCTTGGGCCCAGTTTTCAAGTCCTGCACACATTCTTGGGGTACCCCAACCCCAACCCTCACAACCCACCTTCCCCAACATTTTTCGTTTTTTTAAAACCTCTTTTCTTTCTTATTCTATCCATCAGCACTAGCCATCTATACTTTTCTCTGTACATTCCACTTCCACACTCTACCCCTCTTGAGCTTGAGAGCACTGATTGCATCAAATTGGGCATAGTTACATTTAGTGGCTCACTATCCAGCAAGGACAGGCTCTAGCCATTTGAAATCTCCACTTAAGCTCCCTGCTGAGCTTGCAGGCTTACTGAGCCAAGGACGCACTGAGACTTAGATAGATACTGTACTGCCAGTGATTGACTTATTTGTGCCTTGCACCCGGGGAATACTTCAGATGCACAATCTGTGATAATCTTGCACCCATCTACATGACGTGATGTGCCAAGACAAGGTAGAGGAGGAATGGTCCCCTCCATACCCTATATACACAGATGTAAACAGCCTGTGCAAGTTGTTTTCACAGCTGCTGACTCAAGAACTCATCTATTTATGGAACCACTATCAATTAAAGAAATCTTTACTACCCTGGAGGTGAGAACACTTTTCACATTCTGAGTTATTTTTCCTACATCAGGAAGCATCAGGTCAGGCACAGCAACAGTCTGGCCCAGCGCTTCCCGATGAACAGCTTGCTTGTGCTGGATAATGGTGGCTGCAGCAAACCACTTTTGCTTTCCTACTTCTTCACGAAGACTGGCCTAAGCTAATTGCAACACATCCAGACAGGGTTACACGGAATGATAAGCTGGGTATGCTTTTGAAGCACTTTTCTATGTACTGACTAAAGTGTGGCATTTCTTCAAATGTAAACAGGACAGACTATCTCTCGACAAGCAGTTAGAGTCCAGATCATCCTTGTGTAAATGGTCAAAATCACGTCAGCAGTAAGCATCCAGACACTTTCAGACAATGGAACGCAGGTTTGTACCTTCAGCTTAGCATAAGAAGAGGTAGCTCTTTCACCCACAGAAATATTTGGCTCTTAAGAGTAGCTTGTCTCTGAATAGAAGAGCACTGCGCAAAAAGAGGACAAGGACCATTATGCTTTATTAGTCATATGAGCACAGAGGCAAGGGAGAAAAAAAGGGAGGGAGCTTGCACAAGACTGGGGAATGGAACAAAAAACCAGCAGCAACAAAGTTTGGAAAAGGAGAAAGCTTGGCTCAACACACTGTAATTTTTTGCAAAAAATTGAAGTGTGCAAAAACAAAGAGTATCTTAAATAACTCTTAAGTAGAAGAAAAGGAAGAAATTAAGCAAAAGAAATTGCAGTTTGAATGCCAAATAGTATTTCTTTTGAAGGATTTAGTCTTGTGAGTTATATGTGAAGAAAGACATTGAAGACTACATGCTGGCAATATATTGATAGAAGCAATGCTGAACTGGTCACTCTGAGATCGTTGTGCCTTGCCTTCCACCCCTCTTTTTTTTAAAAAAGGTTGGCACATTTTTTTCTTTCTTCACCTTCAGCATCAGACAGACGCCAGAATAGCAGTTGATATTAAGCAACAGCCTCACACTGGTACCTTCAGAAATGAGTTTCAATGCCCTAATTAGGCCAATACATCTTTGGCAATGTCTATAACCCTTACATATTCACAGCAGTGAGAACCATGCAATCATGAAATCTAAGCAGGAAAACAGATGGTCTTAAATAAAAACTTTGTGTGTAATTCATTTTACAACATGGTGTGAGGTCTCCAACTTGATAAAGAAATGGGAAGGAGCAACACTGAAGAGATCTTTGGCTTTGAACTCCTGTGTTTAATTTGATTCATAGATTAAAATGAAACACAAAGATTCAAATTCAAATGAGCCCATGAACACATTAGTGTATGCCACAGAACTGGGATGCAGCTTAAAAAAAGTGGGATAGCTCTCAGAGGACAGCGATGCACTGATTTTCATTAGTGCATTTCATTCTCAGGAAAATGCAAGCAGTGGCATTTATGAGAAGGGAGCATCGTGGACCTCTGTAGGAGTGGGCCACATGAAAAAGCTGGACATGTCACCAGTTAGGGTGGTTGAGGTCAGGACTGAAGCAAACTCCTATAGTTTCTCTAAGCCCATGTTTGAACCACCAAAAAACACTTCAAATTCTAGATCCACTGAGCAAAAGCATACCAGGACTGTAAGGGATGCTGAGTGTTAACAACTGAGGTTTTCAGCAGAGCCAAGTACATGGAGCCATGTACGTGCAGAGGGTTACTTCAAGGTGAGGTACGTGCAGCAACTTTTAACAACAGGGGGGTTACAGGGGAAGGAAAATGTCACAGAGAGCTCACAGACATTATCTAAAAATTATCTACCCCATGATAAAGCTTCCAAATGAATTTCATCAGCACATCATTACTAAACTCCATTGATTTGGAAAAGAAAACAATTAATGCCAAAGCCAACATCTGTGACATCTTTTAATATGATACTGCAAACAACAGGAGCGTAACTTAATAGCTGAGCATTTTGAAATACTCTAAGTTCTACTGGAGCATTGGAGGAGAAGTCTTTAAGATTTGAGCAAAAGTCATCCAGCACACAGACTGGTGCTATCATATGCACCTGCACTCCTGCTAGAGGAGTTGTCACAATAACCTGAGCAAACACGTACAAACTCCAAAGTCTCAGGAGGATACCTGCTAGTAATAAGTGATTCATTCAGTGAATGAGAGAACTAGAATCTACACACCAAATGCAAATGAGACTGACAGTTAATTGCATTTGTTCACCCTCAGCCTGTGTAACAGTTTGTCTCCTCAAAAACACACGACTTCCCCTCAGCTTTACCTTCTCCAGCTTGAGCAACTCTCCTTCCTCAGTTACAGTGAGGCATCTTGGCTGTGCCATTATATCTGAAACTGACGGAATCTAAGTCAACCAGTAACCAGCTCTGCTAGGCACTGACAGCACTCGAGCTGTGAGAGCATACAAGCAAAGGTTCTGAACAAGTCCAATGCTGCTTGTCAACAATGCCCAGCTGCTTGTCAACAGGCAAGCAGCTGTGTATTGCCTTCTTTCAGCCATCTTCTGCCCATTTCTCTCCCTTTAAAAAAATCTGGGAAGCCATCTAAGGTATGTCAAATTTAATCAACTAGTTTCATAACCTGGATGGATACTCTTCAAAGGCTATAATGAAACCTAGGGAGCCCCAAAGAACCAGCATGGTGGTGATGCCAATGGGAAAGTCACCTAGGCAAGGTGGATCCATTTAAATGCAAATCTCACTTTGTGGCATACCTGCAGAGTATTTTTAGGACTCTGAAAACACCACTGGAACATCGAAGAATACAAAATAACCAAAACTAGTCTTTCACCTGTGTGGTTTGCTGAGGTGGGAGGAAGGAACAATAGGCTTGCAAAATGTGCCACTTAATCTGGTAAACAAAACCTAAAGTAAAGCACTCTTCCCAAAGCGTTCAGAAATAACAAGTACCCCTTTGACTTCTTTTGCAAGGAAGGAAAATAAATAAAAAAGATTCAGGGACAAAAATGAAATATATTTGCCTTACACATTTTCTTCTTACTCTTGTGAGTCATTCCTCTTCAAAATAAAAACAAAAAGAAATGGAGGGGAGCATGCCACAAGGCAGAGAGAAGTCTGACATTGAGATAATGCATGAAAGTCTATCTTCATAGTTCATCATCCTAAAGTTCTGGGTAGCTTACAGCCTTTGCATGAAACTGTTATTGCCTCAGAGGAGGAAGAAGGAATCAGTGGCAGGGAAGAAAGATGGTATGCAGCTCTGTGCTTTACTTTTGTTGCTGTTCAAGAAGAGAAATACCAGAACCAGGCTTCTGGCAGTTGTACCAGAATCCACTACAACCAAAGATATAAAGTCATAAAACAGGATTACAAAACTTCCAGACCATCCTTTACTGCCCAGCACAGCAGCCCACAGGACTGAGACAGATAACCAGAGAGTCCTGCCACAGGAGGTGGGAAACTGCCCTGGCAGCTGCTTTAATCACTAAACAAGGACTGCAGCCCTACCCCAGAAGAAAAACAATTGGATATTGCATGTTACCAGGTATATTTTGTTGAGGCAGGTTTCTTTATGTGCCTTTTCCTACTTTCAAATAAACATATTGTCAGCAGGGGAAATCAGATCATTACACAGCAGAAACTAACTCCAAAGCAAGATGGTCAAGCTTGGTAGTCCCAGGCCAGGCTGCATGCAAGCCTGTGGAATGCAGTGGCCAGTTCACACTTTCACTTAATGCCACCTGAAAGCTTCAAGAAATAGCTAGTATCAATTTAGATCACCTCTAGATTCAGGCTTACAAAACTTGTCTCAAATGTGAGCCCATCCCTACCACACTGTAAACCAACTTATAAAATCTTATTTGTGAGGGAGGAGAACCATCGCTGGTAGTCCACAGCCAAGGAGAGCCCTCTTTTTTTTCATATCCTTCTTTGGCAGCCTGTAATACTGCTTGTAAAGACAGCAGCACTAAAAAGCCAGAGTGGAGAAACTGGAGTTAGAGATTTGAGCAAGTGATAGGAATGTTTTTTTGAAAAAGATGAGAATTTGCAGCAGAGAGTAATTAGACATTCAGTGCTGAATCAAGTGCCTGTCACCCTAACATCCAGCTACTCCACATTTTTCTGGGGCTAGGAAACATCTCTCACTACTAATAAACTCCCACCATCTTTCCACAATCAAGACAAGGAGTAACTTCTATGCAGTCCTTGTTTTCAGGATTAGATTATCACAAAGCTACCCATTGACCTTGTCCTTTATGAGCACACAGAGAAAAGGTCAACAACTTAATTAAATTATTTTTCAGTAGAAAGGTTCATATTTAAAACTCTCAAGTTCTTCCCAGAGTTGCCAGTCCACCAATCTAGACAATATTTACATGTGTTGGCTGGCATTAGTCTGTGCTCTGCTTTCAGACAGATCCCTGCAGCATTCAGAATGCATTACTCCTATGATTCATCAAGGGATACTGTTTATTTTCTTATTGTCTTTATTTGGGACTTTTTCTGCTTACAAATTATCTCTGAATGTCCTTAGTTCTTCTCTGAATACTATCTATTAGTCTCTGCCCATTTAGTAATGCCTAAGTGTTCACAAGTGGATACAGACCTGAATACCAAGTAGTGTTTAAAAAAGGTAGAAATGCTTTGTTTCTGTAGTCAGAGCACACTGCTTCTTGAGAGATGTTTTAAGTTCCCCCTTGCACAAATGTGATACTTGACCACATAACCAGTAACCTCAAAGCAAGGCTAGGGTACCTTTTCTTGTTCAGTGTTCACTTCAAACATGGCCCTTTTGGAATGCCAAGAAGCAAGTAGAAACTCATAGTTTCTGTGGGATTTCACATTATTACAGTAGGAAGTGTCTATATTTTGTAGTTAACCCATCAGCTGGAAGTTCCTACCTCTACCTTAGAGGTTAGGAAAACTATAGGTAGGCCAGGAAATGGTTATATACTTCAGTCAAGCTGCATACAATAGCTGATCTCAGAAGACAAGTGACATAAAACTCATCCACAGTCTCCAATTAAAATATATACATATGCACAACAGCTAGACATAGAAATCTCTTCTTGAGATGGACTCTTCCTTTTACAGTGACCACAGATTATATAATCTTGGATATCTAATCACAAGTTTGAATCCAAGCTAAAGAAAGCTTTTTTCCATCTTCCCAAGGGGTCAAGAGGCTGATATTGCAAGCCGCAGCAGGTTTTCAATACCATTTACACAAAATAAAATAAAAAACATACCCCAAGTAATTTTATGAAGCAACTTTTAAGGGAACTGGTAAAATATTGACTTTATTTCTATCCTGCTCCTTCCCTCAGAACAAAACAACCACTGACCCTGCTTCATCAGCAGAGAAATATGCTCTTGACCTGGCAGTGAGCACAAATACAGCACTGTGTAAAATAGCCAGTAACGTATGGGATCTTCATCTAAATTCTCTAAAAATTTTGTCATCCTTTGCCTGAGAGTCTTCTTTGCTCATGTTTTCTTCATTCTCAGTTTGTGATCTCAGGACACAGCACCTTTTGGTTTTTTAAAGGTAAAAAAGCCCTACAGCTGTTTCATCTCTGGCATTTCCACAGAGTTGTCATTTGCAGATAAACCACACCTGCGTATTCCAGGTTTGAAAACCTTTCCTTAGAATTCCCCAAATGGGCATTTCAACACTGTAAAATATCTTTCTATTTTGAAATAGTATGAAACGCACAGCTTTTTACGGTAGGGAGACAAAGACCCCAGAACACCAAAGCAGATGGGTTCAGCTGCAGTTATTAGTTTTATTTTGCCAGAGAGACCCCAACACAAACACACTGAAAGTAAGTTTTTCTTTTCAAGTGTGTGTCCTAGTGACAGCATTACAAAAATAATTTAGAACCAAACACATAATTACGTGCGTTTATTTCAACCTTCCATTACTGGAGATAACAAGATGAATAGTGGAATGTGAACTTTAACAATCCTGTAATTACAGCCACTGAACCGTATGTTATTGAAAGAATTGTGCAAAACCCAGATGCAAAAGAATCAATGGGGTATGTAAATAGAAGTGAAACAGTAAAATAATCAAGTGATAAAGAAGTAATGTGCAGCACTAAATAGCTTCTCAGCAGCTCTTGCTACAATGTTTAGCACATACTTTAGCTTTTTTCTTTCAGGTTACCACGCTTTCCACTACCATATATTGTTCAGAGGTTATTCTCATAAGTGGCCTGGCAGAAAATACTCTGATAGCTGCTGTCAACAGTTGAATATAACCAGAACTATAGAAATACTGTGAGATCTTCAGTTTACACAGATGAGAAAGACTTAATTATTACAGGTGACAAGGATTAAAACCAGTTCTTACCAAGACCCAGGCTGGTCCCGGGAGAAACAGTACTCTCCTGAATTCCAGCAGCCAAGCTGCTGCATTCACACCAGCTTAGGAGTTGTCCTACCCCTGGGGTAGGCTGGCTTTAAGAGCCAAACTACAGACAGCAAAAGCAGACTATTGTCCAGAGGCAGATTGAAGTTCCCATTAATACACAGAGCAGTCAACTATTTTAGCAAGATTAACTCATTTTCTTTATGATGAGTAAAGATCAGGAGAAAAGGACAAGTTGTTCTCCTCTCCTTCCCTAGAACAGCTATTTTGTAACATATGCATATCTGTATTTGAAGCAGTCTGAAGCTATTTTAGTCTACAGAAGAAGAAACATGCAACCTGGATTTTAACAATCCTAATGCATCTTAGCCTCTTCCGAATGGCCTCTGCTCCATTTAACCTATTATTTGACTTCTAATTTTGACAGCACAGAGTCAAAGGACCTCTTCAACCCCAAGTGTCTCTCTCTTCTCCACAAACACATCGAGGAAGGAAAATAGACTATACTAACATCTCACAGTATACCAAGAACCCTGGACCCTATCCTGGCATTCAAAACAAAGCCATTTAATCAAGTTATCACAGATCAGCAAAGGCAAATGGTGTCTTGGGGTGTGATATGAAAGGTTAAAATATATATCATAGCCTTTCTACTCCTAGAAGCAAGAATGCAAGGCCATCCTCATTGGGTATTTGGAAGACTAGGAAAAATTTCACACTAGCCTAGGCACTAGCCAATACCAGCAACCCAGCACTAACTCTAGAACCTATTCGGCAGGTCAGCCCTCACAGCTTGCAGTGCCCACCATACTGCTTCTCCACAGCTTTCTGCACCTAGAGAGCTCTGCTTGTAGCAGCTTGTTATATCACACTACCCTACAACATCAATTTTATTATTCTTGCCTTCCTAATGTTACAACTGGCCAGGTTTAGCTTAATAGTCTTTTTATCATCCATAGGCCTTTTTCCTAGGACCATCCTTAGTAAAGGTCTAGGTTCAGTATTATAGCCCAAAGATGAGACAGCTAGGCAACCCAGCCTCTGATCTTCCAGAGTTCACAAGCTGCTATGCTACTTGTCACTACCATAATTTCACTTCTTCTAAAAGCAAAATCCCCAGTCCCTTCTCTAATTGAATTTCCTGCCCTGAATAACTAAGCTTTCTTACCACTCACCAACATCCCAACTATTGTTCCAGCTTCATAATCCATACCTTCTCCCTCCTAAACAGGTTCATGGCTTTCCCATCTTCTCAGGCTGTCCTCTTCTACAGCACACAGATGCAATTGACCACCGAGTCCCAGCCAGAGGAAACGATGAAGCCTCCTTAACCCTTGATGAGCTGCAGCTGAGATCTTTACCTCACAAATACCAACCAACTTCAAGGCATTTTTTGAGTAGGGACCAAGAGTTTATATAAACAAAGTGTATTAAAAGTTACGTATGCTGCATTTTACGTCATTATTGGTTAGTGAGTTTTACTGGGATGTATCACTTATATTTTTGTAGGCAGTCACACAGCTCTACACATAACAGATCATCACAGTGTACCACTGAGACTCTTTTGAAGTGAGCAGAGAACAGCACTGAGGACTTGCAATTTGTTTCACCAGGTTTTCGTATGATTTAATGAAATATTTCATTCTACATGTTTTAAGTGCTTTTTAATAATTAGAAAGATGTCCTTGTTTGTCAGGTTTCAAAACTTCTGTTGGTCCTAAAAATACACAACCATCAGCTAGATATGTGCCCAGGAGATATTTATCAAAACAAAATTCCAATGAAAAATACAATAACTTTTATTTGCCCTCCTTCTGCATTTCCCACAGGTTAATTACTCATCATGTGTTAGTTCAGCAGCATCTAATGAAAACATCCTCCTGTGCTTCCACCTAAGAATGTCCGATTGCTGAGTAATCATGACTCCACAAGAGCTGACGGAGACTAAACTCCTTCCACCTCCCATTAATAGGTTTGAACACATCAGTTTGATTAGAAATACAATTAATGCAGGCAGAAGAGAAACTCACACCTGAGCAATTAAATGGGAAAGAACATAGGGAGCCCAACTCTAACCCCTCTTCCCAGGTAGTTTGAAGTATATAATGTTATACTCTGCGTGCAGAGAGTCAGCAGACTCTGAGCTCCTTTAGACTTTTTTTTCCTGATCCAGTGAAACTAAGGGATAAATGCAAACTCTCTGTGTACAACTAAAAGATCAGAAATATAACTTCATTGCAACAGTCTGATTCTAAAATGTTATCCATAAATAGCAAACAATTCACAGACTGCTTCTGCCTTCAGTCCTGGAGCAGATGAAGTATTGGTTACCTCTTTTATATACTTTCATATATACTTTACCTAGAGTTGGCACAATAAGGTACCATAACTGGTATTTTCCCTCCCCATACACTGGAGGGAAACTGATTTTCCACAACATCCAGCAGCCCTTTGATTAGATTTAGAGACTGAAAGCAAAGGTATTAATTGAACAGCATGGGAAGGAGGCTCTCCCCATATGGTCTTTCCTAATCTTTCTCGCACCTGCTTGAGCATGCAAATTTTATTTCCCCAGGAACAAAATGAAGTCAAAAGCAATAATAATGTCCCAGACCTCTTCAGGCAGGCTTGACAAGCATCCCTTTTCCTGATATCCCTATGTTATTTTACGTGAATCATCAAAAGTCCCATCCAGTGGAGACTCAACTTCCAACCATGCAATTTCTTCAGCAATTTAGTAGGATACAAACAATTTTGCAGCTTAAACAGAAATGAGAATTTAAGATCAAATAACCCCTAAAGGATATATGGAAGCCAACACAGTAAATTTAGATGAAGAAGATAAAGACAGATCAACCATGATGCACATTAAGAAGCCAAGGTATTTCTAGTGGATTTCTCTAGTTGTTATGAAGGTCCAAAGAGAATTTCGAACTGTTCAAAAACCTAAGATGATATCAAAAAACTGCCTATGCTTCCTAACATCTTTTATGCTTTTCTTTTGATGACAATAGCAGCAGGCCTCTTGTATAAATTGCACTTTGTTAATAATTCTAGTAGCAAGTAAGATTGAATACTTTATTTGTCCTGACCAGTAGGGAGCAACAGAAATACAAACTACTGCATAGCCAGCTGCTTCCGAGCTAATTAACACCTTTTTTGGTTGGACTAAACTAAAACAAGTTGCAAAACACATATGCAAAACATGCAAGGAAGGAAAAGGAAAGAAAACACACCTACGCATGGAGGGAGAAGAGAAAAAGATTAAATAAGGGTGGGGGGAATAGCAGAGCAAGCGTTTTAGAAATCTCTGCTAAAATCATTGCTTAGTTGGCTGGGTGAGAGGAGGTTAAGATAAAGGCAAAACCTGTCTCTGAGCTCCCGTTTACCTCAGCAGATAAACAACTTTGGATTAAAGGCAGAAAAAAAGCTGAGATGTCAGCATACTTCAAAAGCAGAACATTTTACTCAGTACACTTTCCATTAGCTGGATTGCTTCTAGTTCTCTCTCTCTCTCTCATATACTCCTCACTGATTTAGCTTACAATGGTGTCAATGACAAAATTGAAGTTACTGATAAAAGCCTCATGGAATCAGTCTAATCCATGCAGCATAGACATGCTGTTGCCTAACCAAACCAAGCATTACTGTTGGGTAATTTTCTGTGCAAAACCAGAAAAATAAAAAAGACATGCTTAGTATTTTTTCCCTTTCTCCCTCCATACATACTTTTTCTAATCTGTCCTTATGTGGCAGAAAGAAAACTAAACTATCAAAATTAATTTGGGTGGTGTGGGTACCAGAAAGGAAAAATCCCATGTGTTAAATTTGATGTCTACAGAGCAAATCTGAGGCCAGATTCCTCTTTGGTAAAAAAAAAAAAAAAAAAGCTATTAAAGTGGGTAAACTAAATAGACCTGGAACACCAAATAATCTAAACACAATTTCTAAGTTTATGACGTCTGAGAGCTGTTCATCTCTCTTTCTGCTTTTTGAACCCTCCTTTTCTCCATATATCCTTTTTTGTGCTGTCACCTTATCAGGAACAAACAGTGGGGAGATGTGATAATAGTCTTTAAGCACCTGAGGCTGCTGCAAAAAAGGAAATAAGCCATTCTCCTCATCCAGAGTGGATAAGGCAAGAAATAACAAACTTCAGCTGCAGCAAAGGAGATCCAAGTCAGGTATATGAAAAGGTTTTCCATACTTAAAATATTGGAGCCCTGGCTCAGACTGCCTGGGGAGACCGGTGAGTCTCTGTCACTGAAAGTCTCTACAAACAGCCTAGATCACCATCCATCCAGAACGACACATGAGTAATTCATCTTGCCTTGATGCAGACAGATGAGATGATTTCTCAAGGCTTCTTCTTATCCTGAGATCCTGTGATCTCACAAGGTAAAAAAGGTCTGCATTGGGTCTGGCAGGCACTTGTAAGGCAGTTCACCTGACAAATTAGCTGTGGAACGATTTCTGAGAGTTCTCACCCCTATAATCAACAATTAGCCAATATCTCAACTGGGCAATGTTCTCCCAAAAGTGTTAACAACTTAGCAAAAAGGGACTTCTGATGACTTTAGTCCACTAGGTTTATTTTCTCAATCCCAACTCTAAATTGAAGTCTCAACTACAACCCAATGTTTAGACTGTCTGCGATTTATCATCTTAGTAAATCCTTAGATCTCAATTAATTACAGTGGGTGTTTCAGGAGGCATGTTGGAGAGAGATCTTAATCTAAATGGTGCTTTGAAGTGGCCAGGAAATACAGAGTTGACCAGTAGTACATGCTGAGGGCACATCCCCAGCTACAGCAAAAGCAAGTAGCTCAGCATCACACAGAAGTGAAAATAAGGCAGACACACATCCACTGGGCAGAAATCAGATGGAGAGAGAGACAGGGCTCCATTTGCTTGTCCAGTTGTGTACCATTTGCCAGGCTTGAGTTTTAAAGTCATGTAAAGCATAACCAAAGCAGCTACATTTTGCATGCAATAACTTCAAAAATCCTAATGAAAGTTGAATAAGACAAAATAACACAAAGTTTTTATGAACAGAAACGGCTTTGCTTGTTTGGAAGCTATGTATTTCTTTAGGAACACTCCAATTAAATCTTGAACATCTCCTGAAACAGCAAAAGGAGGAGATTCTCATCTCACTGTGATCTTTCCTACCTCCCTAGGAACACTCCATTTCTGTAAGTAACCCTGCCAGATAATGAAAAAAAAAACAATAGAATTTTCCTCTTCAGGTTTGGAAGGCAGACCATTCTAAACAACTCAGAAGCAAAATACCCCATCACAAGCAGATCAAAGGAAACATAGACAAGAATTCTACAGAAAAATCTATAGAAATCAGTTGGAAGAAATGTTTTAAGAGTCCAGTATAGTACTTTCTTCATTTATTGTCACAGAACACAACCTAATTTTTCATAGTTGGATATGAATAAAGTATTCTAGAGATTATATGTCATTTACCTTTACCTGAGTTCTAACTAAAAGACATCTGCCAAGAGAGGAAATAGAGTTTCCTGTGGTCCTTAGCCACCTTGAGGAAAACCAAGTGTAGCTGCTAATCTGAACTTTACTGAGCACTTTGGCTCTAATACCACAGTTGTGATTACAGGACTGAAGCTGCTCTATTCAGCTGTCCTGCTGCTAAACATATAAAAAATATTGGGCACACCAAGCCACCAGAATGCTAAGCATCATATGAAAATCAAAATAAAAGCTGTCATCGGGTAGGAGTTTTCTTCTGCTTAGACCAGTGCCAGGGAAGATTATCTCCACTGCTTGCATGGGAGTTACACAGAAGAAAAATCTGTATGAGAGGGAAGTTGTAGAAAATCACATGGGAGGAGAGTGCCCAATACAACCCCCCAGAGACTGGAGCAAATGTAAGGCCCCAAATGGAGACATTAGAGAAAAGAAAGGCAGAAATTTTATATTGCTTTTGATTTACAGAAGATGACACACTATTAAGATTCTTTCAAGTGTTTTTTTTCTTAAGCAGTGAAAAACTAGCATCATGCAGATATTTTATTTCAAGCAACAAAGAAGTTTTAGTGCCTAGGTGTGGACAGGCACATTACTGGGCATCCAATACTGGTTGTGTCTTTACTGGTACATCTATCAGGCTGCAGACCTGTGCATTTCTCACTAGAAATCACTCTGAGTATATGGAGTACCTCATTCTTGTTTATACTAAGGCTGCATTACTCATTCAGTGTAAAGGATCCTTATTCTGTGTTGCCTCCATACATCTTCTACACCATCATCACTTTCTGAAAAGGCCTTGGAATAAACGAGAATCATGTCTGTAGGTTATAATCAATTATTGTACTTTATTTTTTTACTGTTCATGTTATTTCATTTCATTACTGTCCTGTTTTCTCGTGATGCCTATTGCCAGTGACTGCAGTGAAAGCATTACATTAATTTTATTTTCACCCTGGACTCATCAGAAGGCTGTTCCACTGGCAACACAAGGGAAAGTCAAAAGTCTATCCAGAGCAACTTCCCCTCTACAAGTTTACAGAACATAACCATGAGATGTATCCATATAAGGTGCCCATATACAGTCATGATGGGTATAATAGACAAATCCAGATGTATGTACTATACACAGGACAGCAATAAACCAATTAACTAGAATTAGATGAATAAATTTCCAGGCTCTGCAAATAAAATCTACCAGTTAGAACACAAACTGCACAGCTATTTGCATTTACTTTTAGTGTGCTCTCAGGAAAGCACTAATCGCCTCCTCAAATCCCTACATTTCATTAGAAAACACCATAAAATGCTTTTCTTCTATCTCATACACAGGGGGAACACATCTTTCAATATACTGCAATTATACCAGTTCTGGATCTGAAATGTACAGTTCCAGAATTTACTCTGTGGTCACACTGATAATAATATAGTGCAGGCTTCAGCAGGCTTAATATCACTTTCAGGACACTGTGATACCACATACACCTAAATCAGTTATGAAAGATGCAATTCCATACTTTCTTACCTAAATTTTTCCCATTTCTAGAAAACCCACACACAATTTCACCCTGCAATGAATATTTCTAAATTTAACTTTTTAAACTGTCTAAAGTACGGAGAACATTTTTGCCTGGGTGGTCCACAATTATGGAGAAAAAGATATTAAAAGAGAAAAGAAAGGAAAAGGAGAAAAAGAACAGCACATAAGAGAAGAAAAGAGAAAAAGTGTAAGATAGTGTGAGAAGAGTGAAAAATACAGAGGAAAGAAGAAAACATGCCAAAGCAAGTCTGCAATAAAAAAAATTAAGGAAGGGTAGAAAGGAGAAAATATAATACATGTTTACTACAAGATGATATATAGGAAAAAACATGATTCCCATTATAATCCCCCATTCTGACTGTTGACAATTCATTACAATACAGCACCTCAAGTATCTATTATACTTTTCAATCTGCTAAAGAATAGATTTTAAGAAGATAGATGCTGAAGTGTGGTATCAACATTTCCCTACAGCCACAAACCTCACTATCAGCATAGATAAACCTGTGCCAGGATACCTTTCTTATCAGAATATGGGCAACAAACATCCTAAAATCATGTTAGATTGAAAAGATCATTCTTGTTGCAGCTCCCTTACAGCAATCAGAAGAGCAGCACAAACATACGTTGAAATCAAAACACATTTGCCTCTTGATAGTGGGGTATTAATTATGTACTGGGAATCAGCATTAAGAGAATGATTTCTCCTTCCTGACCTATGCCAGCTGAGATGCTGAGCTACAGATTTAAGTACAAGCACTCTGGCCCAGTCTTATCCCTTCTTAAACCCTGGCAATAGACAGGTTTGTGCAAATTTTGGTTATCAAGACTTCTGAGGCCTGAAAATTACATCTAATGAGAAGTACCTTGTTTTTTGCTCCTACAAGAATAAAAACTTGCTGTTGACAGCAAGAGATCTTATCTCTGGCCAACATTTCCACACTGAAGGAATCATGGTTAATTATGGAGTTTTATTTGTTTATGAAAAATTCTAGGGGAGAAATAAAAGGAAAATTAAGGCTCATTAGTGAAAAATCTTCCTGATAGTGAGCTCTATCTGGCTGTGAAATTGTCTCTCAGAGGAAAAGAGTCCCTTGGTCATATCTAACTGGAAAAGATAAAAATCCTACCGAAAGTAATGGAATTCAACACAGTTCACTCAGAGCTTCAGAAATTCTTCATTAAGTCTTCCGAAGAGCTACAGCCTTAGATGCAGGGTTCTACCAATGGTCTTAAAATCCCTAGGGAAAGACTGCAATTCTGAATTCACAAGAAACAATTCACAGAACTATTTCATATTGGAATAATACATGAATTCATCATTCACACCACATGTACTCACACACCACACTTGATCTGTCTTATTAAGTCTTTCTCACTTCTAATTTACACACAAATATTCATGTAGACTTCCATTTCTATATTTCAGGTTCATTATCTGAAATCCATTTATTGAGTTATACCAGTCGATAGTTCTGAAATTGGGATCATTATCAGAAATATCAGTATATTTTTCTGTAAATGACAACTTTGATTTGCTAGCAAATTTCATACTTTGTAGTTAACAGTGATAAGAATTACTTTTATTCCTTGTATTACATTTTTATGAAATTGTTACAGTTCTTCGTCAGTTCCTTGATTTTTTTTCTTTGATGGTTAATCTAAATAGTCCTGGGAAGCAGGATGTCTTTGTTATCAGCTGTCAAGGAACTGTTTGTTCCCTGGGGAAAGTCCCATTATTTCCATGCACTGTGCTTTCACCTACTGCACAATGCTGGCTGACGAATTTCAAAGAAATCTGATAAGTTTATTTACTACAAGGCTGTCAGAAAGGGCAGATGTAGAACAAAATTCAGAAACTGAATTGCAAATTAGAATCTGTTAAGTAGGTCCTAATTCCTTACCAGTTTAATTTTACTAAATTAAATTTATTCCCATTCTAAACGGGAGTATAGTTCATCCTAAATACCACATTACTGGACATACCAACAAAAGCAGAGCAACAGATACAGACTGACTGATGTCATGGGGAGGATTTCTTCAAGTATTACTCCCTATAAAGTAAAGAATTTCTTTATTCTATACACCCAAACGTCAAGGGACTCTGCATAGAAAGGGTGTCTCAAAGACTGCAGTGCTTCATGCTACAATTTCCTACTCATTCTTCCTACTCATTCTTGCGCCTTCAAATATACATGATAATGTTAGTGGTGGGAAAAGCGTATAAATTATTATTGGCTAAATGAGCATTCATTTTGCATGAAGACTTTCTGTTTTATAACCCAGTCTTTTCACAACTCATAATCCCATTGCCCTATTATCTTCTTCCATACTTCCTGGGAGAAATAGCAGACCCCATCATCTTACTCCAGTTCTTTGTCCCATCTTTTAAATATTTCATGCCCTTCTGGTTATAAAAATCAGGAGACAGTCATCACCGCATGGTGTGTCTAGCACACACCAGACACTAGCTGCTGGAACCTTTCATGAGTTATCATATAAAATTTAAGAATGATGGATGGTCAGCCTATGAGACACAAGTACCCTTTCTGACCTGCCTCTTGAGAGACACTTTCCTGCTTTCATTAGTTGTAGAATCACACTTTATACTGTTATTTCAATTATAATTAATTAGTGCTTAATCAGTGTTGTCATAAACAGCCAAGCAAATACCACAGACTATACTGAAGTTCACTGGATGACAGGTTTTAATAGCTATGGCTCATAATCATAATAAAATATTCTCCCCTCATGTGTTGTGAATAACAGTAGTATTTTCTCATGATGCTTATTTGTCACATACGAACTCTCTGCAAACCATTTACCATCCGTTATAAATGAGAGTAGATAAAATTCAATAGACAAACATGTGAAAGCTCTGAAGAGACACGAGCATTTTCTGCTCAGCAGTCAGTCAGCTGGATGTTCTTGCACAGAAACATATACACGCTCCTCTCTCCTTTGACTTGAAACAGAGATATTTACAAAATCTTCTTGATTGTAATTAGGAGATTAGATAGTCTATGTGACTCCTACAGAGGTGAAAAACTTTCATTATCTGATTAAATAGTTGTGTATACTGCTCTCTTGCTCGTCAGCCCCTTTTATGCTCTGCAAGAATAATAACCCTTCTGGTTTTCCTGAAGGTGACTTCCATCCACAGGAAGAATGCCAAGATACTTAATTTCTATATACTCCAGTATAGCTTAGAATAAAACAGTGCATGAAACAGAATAGCTGTTTCAGTGTCACATATGGCCAAAATACTCTGTAAAATAATGCAGGCACTTACCATTTTGACTTAGGGAAATCAATCAAAATATTACAGAAGTTGCTTCACCCAATTCTACCACACACACTAATGCTATTATAAAAGGGTTATTCCTAAAACATATATATTTATTTAATTTTACTTAGCAAGTCAAGGCACTTCAGTAAATGCACACTAGAATTTTATGGCATCCTTGGGTTTGTTTTCTTTTTCTTTTCAGTCTCCTCCACCCCCTCCGGTCTCAAATATTTAGCAGTGATTTATTATTTCCTATGGGGACTTAGGGAAATGCCATTTCATTTCCCTGTATTCTTTCTATTTTTCTAGGATGACTTATGGTTGAGAGCATATTTTTAAATGAGAGCCCAGGTACTGTCACCTGATTAGGAAAAAAGAAGGGCTCAGCACACACATGGAAGGGGAGAAGATTCAAATCCTAGGCCATTCATTTCTTATGCAAAAATAACTTCCATAATGCTGCATGCATTAGCAAAAAGCAAAGACTGATATTTCCAAAAGCCTAGGAATCAGAGAAAATCTTGAACGTTTTTGAACTTTTGGACTATCACCTTAGAAGAACTGAGATAGAGAATACAGCTGGTGAAGCTCTAGGAAACTCTCTCTTTTCCCTTAATCTAGGGAATAGCCTGCAGTCATGTGCTCACAGGGGAAAAAACCAACCAAGGTCCAGTTGAACCTCTGCTACGACATAGGTTAAGTCCTCCGAAATCCACAGGTCCTGAATAAGGGCAAGGTGATGCTTGGACATCACCTTGCTAAGGACAAGCTTTCTCAAACTGCATGGTGGAGCCTGCAGAGGCATCTGCCAGGATGGGCTGCAGTTTGTGCACATCCACGTGTGAGCTGGGGTCTCCATCAGTGCCTCTCAGGTGTGGCCAGAGGCGCACTCCAGGCGCAGCTTTGAGCAATAGAGGGTAACCACCGGGGCTTGAAATTGGCTGCCTTTTTCTGGTAAGCAGTGCATGGAGCTGAATGTATTTCAAACACACATACTACTGCTCTCTGCAGGGAAAATGATCCTAGCAGAAGTCATAGCCACCTCAGAAGGATGCAACAGAGCTGGAGAAGGTAAGAAAATGGCAAAATCAGGAAGGTTTATATGCAAGTAGAAACTAAACCAAGATTATTCAATTTGCAGGACAGGATTGGGAGGATTTACAAGACCGTGAAAGACACAGAGAAGATAAATAGGGAATAATTAGTTACTATTTCACAATAAGGAAGAGAAATCAGATTAGCAAACCAAGGCTTTTTGAAAAATAAAAGGAAATACTTCTTTTTTCATATAATTCATAATTAAAGTTGTGATCACAAGTATAAATTGACTGAAAACATAATTAGAACATTTCACAGAAGAAAATTCCACTGATGATTTAAACACAAAGATGTAAATAAAATCTCTGACCTTGGAAGACTTTTTGGGACATGGGAATGTATTTCAGAAAAGGGATAACTTTATTTTTGCACTGGTTTTATACTTTTTCTTCTTCTTACAATATTTTAATTTTTATTTTACCATCTGACAATGAGTGGATATGAACAGGAACATCCAGCTGTGTGTTAGAGCTAATTAACAAAGATTTCCCTTTAGTTCATGTAGCAAACAAATGTATCCTTCCATTGTATCATTAACACTACCGTGGACTTCCAAGCAAGCATCATGTGGTATACTCTTTGCAGAACCTGAAACACTTGGAGAAACACAGTTTTGCAAGGTATATTTTAAAATACAATAACAATTCCATGATGTCAATGCTAGATGACATCAGAATTCTGACTTTGTTCTGTCGTTTTGGACAGACAGTTCCACTCATTGTAGTTTTAAGAGTATCTAAGAGTTAAGAGTAAAGGACTGCAGTGTGTCATTGTGTATAAGAGAATGCATTTTTCATGCAAGGCCCTTGCTATAATGCTGACAGCATATTATGAATATAAAGGCAAAGTCATCCTCATAAAAAAGCTGAAAAGAAAATAGATTTGTGGCACAAAGCAGAAATACCCTAGTTGTGGTCTGTAGAGCACAAAGGGTAGATAAGACATTTCTTGGCTGTCTGGGAAGAACGGTTTCATCACAAAGCTCCCCTTCTGTCTCCTTTTTTCCAATGACAGAATTGCATTAAAAAGAAAGATACAAATGTACACATTCCTAATCTCACTTTTCCTTGCAAGCCATTGATATTGCTGTCGTCAGGATGTTGTGGGTTGAGAATCAGTGAAGAGATGTCCCAAAAAGATAATGTATCTTTAAAATGTTTTGGAATCCCTGTAATAAATAATGCATACAGTTGCATGAGCAATAATATGACTAAAACCTAAAAAGCACAGTTCAGGAGTTACTAACTCAGCTGGATTAAAAGTTAAACCTTTAGACCTGAATAACTCAAACTGAGCTCCAGATCTGAACATAACTTCATATGTACAATTCAAGCAAGTTAATTAATTTTTAACATAAGCAATTTTGCGTCTGTGGGAAAAAGATTATTTAGTACAAGGTATGTCCATCCCAAGATAAATACCCTAAAGAATACGGCTTATGTGATCTAAGTGCCCTCACAATAATTACACTTTCTGAGCTCTGCCACTATGCAACTCTTATATCCAGTATTGCTTGAGGACACCAAGATAAACAGTGAATAGCTTTAGCATAAACAAACAAGTTACAGATTAATAAAGGTATAGATAGCTATTATGCAAAAAAATGCGGTACATTTCATAAAGTTAAGTTTCATCCCGCCCACTAAATGTGGAGAATTCAGATATGTAAGGTAAACCAGATCATTTCATTTTCACTACCTTGCCCAAAAGGCCAAGTTAAGAATGCAACTTTGGGCCAAAACATCACAGTTGTTAGTGCAAAACAGGCATCATGGAGTTACTTTCAAAGACACACTAGTGTGTCTTTGATAGTTAAAAAGCAGTAGATTAAAAAAAAAATCCAAATTTAATTGTGTGGGTTTTGGTTAGTGTCATTCACTCATCCAATATGCAGCTATCATGGGCTGCGGAGTGCAGTGGAGTTTGGCAGGAGCTTGTGTGATCAGGACATGGCTCTGCATAATGACCATATTGATAATGCCTCAGGTTGGCAGCCAAGGCACATAACTGAGAGATACCAGCACCCTATTTCTCCATTCCACAGTTAGCGCAACTGACTGCCTATGATAGTGCTTTACTAGCATGGCCAGCTGATTTTTCCAGGTGGGAATCAGCTATGTTTATAATAGCCTTCAAAATACTCAGTTGCAGGAACTGCAGAGATTGCAAAGGGTTTTATTAATTGCAAACAGAACAAAGAACTCACAATCTCCTACAGCGCATTAAAAGAGTGGTTCCATGCATAAGCAAATAAATAACAATGCATTCACATAAATATAATGGATTTCTCTTCTCCATCTATGGTTCTTTCCCTCCTGCAATTATTTCTGAGTGAAGTGAAATTGTAAATAGCTTTACCCACTAAATGATCTTGAGAAAATTATTTCTGAAGTGCCACAGTGCAGCTTGGGGGCTTTTCCCAATCACTCAGTGCTCAGATGATTAGCTCGAAGCAAATTTTTGCAACTATGCTCACCAGGGCAAAAAAACATTGTGAGGAATGATGAAAGCAGAGCCTAAGTCACATTTGATTTTCAGCAGCAAAAGGCTTTGAAACAGGACTGCAAAGATGCTGAAGGCCACAACAGAAGTGCTTGCAAGAGCTGGGGTTGTGAACTGGAACAGTGAAAGCTGCAGTTGTCCATACTGAACTATCTAATCTACAAACTACAGTTCAGGATAGAGATGCCAGGCTTGGAATGTATGAGAGCCAAGGAGACCAGTGAGCACTGCATGTGAGAAATGAAGCACACTGGAAACACTGCCAAGCAAACCCAGGTTGGGACAGCACGGACGAGCGAACAGCCCTGGCAGAGCTGTACAGTACCCCTGCACGGTGCCTGGCTCTAGCCAGCAATGCTCAACCTTTCCACTCAAAAAAGACAAGAGAAAATCCATCAGTTTTACAGTTTCTTCAGAGTCTCAAGGCCCTTTATTTCTCCAACTAAGGCATCAAGAAAAAGAAGTAATTATCTACCTCATTTGAATTAGTTCCTTCCAGAAAATGGTAAAGAAGAGCCTTTGAAACACGTGTATAAAACACTCTTGTGACTAAAGTAATCTTCTGCTCCATTACCAAGATTCCTCTATGGAAATGCAGGCATGAAACTGTTCTGATCAAAGAAATGTACTGCCTTGGTCAGAAGGCGATTCTTTCATCCAGTAGGTTTCAAGATAAGCTACCAATTCCCCCCAATTTCTGTGAGAAGCTTACACCTTAAGAGAACTCAGCAGCCACAAAAAAACCCTCCTAAGTAGTCAGTATCTTGATTGTTTTCATAACGAAGGAAATAATTTGTGCCATATATCACTTTGAAAAACAGTTATCATAAGGCATTTCACAGAAGCCAACTTATGTTATTACTTATAATGCATTTCACTAAGATTTAACTTTATCCTTTTTTAAAAGCAAGAAGCAGTTTTGATTCTCATAAGGTCCCAATCATTTCAGTCTGGAAAGTACAACAGTCTCCAAGTAGAAAAGGAAGCAGGTGCTTCCATATAAGGGATATGATCTGTAAAATATGTTGAAAACCACCTACAAATACAATAAAGTATTTCTGAAAATCTGAAAATATTATATGCCAAAGATCATGATCTGTGGCTGGGATAAAGATGAGAGTGCTTGTGAGTAAGATGAATGACCTACTTTGGCCACTCCAGCAATGGCTTTCAGACCTCAAGCATTTCCCCTCTCTACACCTGAATGTATATCAGCAATGATGCCTTAACATCATCTATACACTAGAAGATTGCAAGACAGTCAGGAGATTTTATTCATCAGAAATATGCACAACTTGGGTTCCATCAGGCTCCACATCAGCTGATAAGAGAGTGTGAACATCCAAGGAAGAGGCAGAGAATAAGGATGTCCAAAGAAAGAGTTTGATCTTGATTCTCATCATGCCCAGAGTTAATCAGCTTCATTCTGTTAACAGGAAAGGATGTCAGGATAGCTACCCAAGGTGCTGTTAGGAAAAGATTAGTGCCCATCAGCTCACTACTTTTCTTCACCAAACACATGTACTGTTGTCATTCTGCAGTATGGCTCATGTCCATTCCCTGACATATCCGATGCACGCAAATAGGTTGTTTAGGAGGCTCAATAGCTGAGTTAGATCATTGCCAATCAGAAACAGCTGCTCATCAGAAAGAAATGTTGCCACTGATGCAAGAGAGGTGTTGGTCTTGTTCCTTTAACTGGATGTGGCACAAGGCAATATCTCCTCACCAAATACAACCCACACCACACAGCTCTGCTTAAAGATTGTTAGTTGAAAGTGAGGTCTACCCTAGCAGAGTCAGTGTGGCAGCCTTCCAGATGGACAGTGGCTGGTTCTCACTCAAGAAACCAGTAGGAATCTGTTCTGGGGGGGTATCCAGTTCTGCAAGTTCTCTGTGACTGAAGAAAGATCCGCAATTATGAATAGCTCTAGATATCATGATTGGAAGCAATAAATGAAAGAAACCCATATATTATCTTCTTCATCTCCTATTTTGATAGAAGAATTAGCAAGCCGTAAGATTGACTAGGACAGAGTGTTTCTGTCGGAAACAGATAGTATAAGTGCATGCATTAAAATGGATTTTTAAATGTATGTTGGCCTGAGGGAAACAGCTTTGCTCAAATCTTTGTAAACAGCTATTCACTCCCCCACTGCCTTTTGAAGTAGATGTTCACTGAACTGTGAGAGGGAAAAATACCTAAGTCCGGGATGTGTTAAAGATCTGCAGCCTCATCAAAAGGTTCAGGTACATCTTTTGTCACTATGATGGGTACAGCTCATCTCCGCTTACAGTAAATTAAACAGATCCCAGCAGCTGAGACCACACTATGTCAAAGAACTAGGTGTGCAGCAGAGCAGAAGATACAATTGGAATAGCCATCATCAACAACATTTTGTCAGCTAAGAAACTACTCCTCTGATCTCCTTCCTCATTGCTAATTTATTCCAAAGCATCGTCTATTAAGGAATATCATTAGATGTCTTCTTGGCTTTGATATTTCATACTTGAAACCAAAGTTTAATTTTTGATCCATGAACATGTTTTAGTGAGGGACAGACCTACCACAGAGCGATGAGGTAGTATCTCATCTGCTACAGTACTTTCCCCTGTAAGTGAGCAATGAGTAAATGACACGGACTGACTGTAGGAAAACAATCCAATCACTTTAAGCTGGCCTCTAATTAGCACAAAAACTTAACAGTAGGTACACAACTATCTCTGCATTAAACCAATACATTCCCAGAAGTAAACAGGGTAAAGGTGCTTCAGGACACTGAAGATATTTCCTTAAAAACCCCCTGGCAGGGGACTTCCTGCTTATTTTGATATTTTTTTGTAAATAATCAGTCACACTCTCTATTAAAAATGCAACTGTTTTTCCATTTGAATATATTTAGATTCAGCTCTAAGTTACTGTTTTTCATTATATATTCCTCTGCAGATTAAAGATCCCATTAGTGCCTGGCATTTTCTTCCTGTAAACACACTTTTATACTGACACCAGGTCACCTCAATTTTCCTTTACTAAGGTATCTTTTAAAAATGATGGAGCAGTGTTGCAGATAATGCACCTGGGGACACTTTCAGATAGTTATCTTATTCTGTACCTAATTTTTTCTCTGATATTTCAGATGTTCCAAAAGTTGCGTATTCAGACTTCACACGTGAACTAGTTAGGAATTTGATGAAAGTATGGAACTACAGATCTGCACTGTACTTTTAAAATAGATACGGGTTTTGCCTTCTGTCTTTCTCAGATCCCAGATTAGAAAATGGTATTCATTTTCTAGGTTCAACAGAGTACTGAATTTTTTGACTGTATCTTCCTTCTTTATGGATATTTTTAATAGCTGCAATAGTTTACCCTAGAAGTGGCTGCATGTGCCTATGGTTTGAAAGGTACATCTGGAACACTGAGAACTATTAGAGATTACTTTTTTCAGGAAAAGTAGTATTAAATGCACTAACTTTTAATACAGAGTAAACGTCTGCTAGAGAAAGCACTAAATATAAAAAGTTCAGTTTTATTTTTGACCTTGAGATTACAGTTTGTATGTTTTACAGAATCACTGTAGCAATCTGAAATCACACATGCTTCGCATTTAACCATGCCAACAATGATGAATCTGGCTATCAGAGGGAATACTTAAAGCTGTCAGTTTGAATTAAGGCTATATTTATCCTTTAAAATGCTGCTGATAATAATGACTTCTCCAAAGAGTCAATAACTCCTTGAAAAAGATTGAAAAAGAAAAGCACAGGGAGCAGCAAATCAGATTCATATTTTTCACACAGTACCTTCCACTCTACCTTCTCTGTTCAGGTGAATTCAGGAGCTCTGTAGTTATGAACCTATGACTTGAAAACATATGGAACAAAAATGTAGTCCTAGGGCGTCAATTTAACAAATTCAGTGAGTTCTAAACAAATACAATAGGTCATTGCAAGATCTTTAAGGACAGGCTTAAAGTTAGGTACATGCTTGTGCATTGTGTTTAGTGAAGAAAAAAGATCTCTTGGATACCATCACCCTTTTCAGAGTAGATCTTTCTTCTTCAAACCACCCTAAACTTTTTCCGACCCAGACTGTGTGGCTGAAGTAATTCCACGACCTCCCCTCTTCCCCTTCCCAAAGTGTTCCAGATAAAAATACATCTTCCATTTCGATTCTTCTCACAGAAGAAAAAGGAGTGGAGAAACACAAGGGTAGTTGCACAGGTGTTTTTACTTCATATACAAAAGAACAATTTTGTTTAAAATGTTTGCAGCATTAAGAACCAGTAATTTAGCAAGAACTGAAAAAATTTTCTGTACTTTGGAAACAACTATTTGTTTTTAGAATGTGTGGGTGGTGTAGAGATGTCATGACTAATGTGATTTGCAATACAACTTGATCAAATTGTAGCGACATCAGTACTGGTACAGAGCGCTGCACTGTCACCCCCAGAATATAAAATCCACAGAGTAGATAGAACATGAGTTATAAAGGAGAGATTCCTATTGATTCCTGCAAATGTGTTACACTGGGAGAGGCAGCTTCCAGAAACGGGACTGAGTTTCCTTCAGTTTTTCAGCTGAAGCTGTGAAAGATGCCAGCAAACTATCAATGTGCTTTTTAAAGTGGGCTAACTCCTTGTCTACAGCCAAATAAAATTCCTCCAACTGCAAAAGGTCAGCCAAAATCTCACAAAATACATGATAACTCTCTATCACTATGAAAGTGGACAGGCATCCACCTCCTTTCTTCTGCAAATTCCAGCAGTCCTTCTCTGTGCTTTAACTATCAGCAGAACCTGCTGAACACACATTCTATGGGGAAATAATTGAAAGGATAATCATGATCTCCATGTGGAAACCTAAAGCTCCTATATACTTCAGGTTGCCAGATTGAATATTACATCTATTAAGCCAAATAAATTACTTGCGTACTGTACTAGAGGTAATTCATGCAGGAATTTACTTCTTCTACCTTTGTACCAACCTGTGTTAATTTAGATAACAATAACTGATGATTTGCTACATCAAATGATTGCAATAACTCCATAAAGTTTTATCCTGTCAATCAGCCCTTCTCAATTAAACAAAGAACAGCATTAATCATTGCAAGCCAAGGTTTCCTGGGAGAGCTTCTCTTGCTATCATTGAACTGATAAGAGGGGTCAAGAGGTCACCATCTGAAATCTACCCAGAGCTTTCAATAGACCTGTTACCAGTATTGCACCAACTGATAACAGTCTGCATGGTTTCATTCCAGCCAGCACACTGCAAACGTATCTCACTAATACAATAACCTTGGTTTATTTCCATATGCTGGGTAATTGCCATGTACTAAGCGATAAATTAAAAAGATTAACCAAAGTACTAACTACAATAAAGCAGCTAATTTAAGAATTCCAGCTCTATATTATCTTCTCTTTATTGAAATTGAACTCAAAAATCCTCCCTCTGCTTCAGCTAATGATAAAATGTTAGATAAAGATAGGTTTCTGTATTCTCTATTGGTTGACAAATAACAGTTTATCCTCCAATTATGCAGCTCAAATAGAGTTTTCCTTGACTGCAATTCCACACTTGCATACAGATCTTAGCCTGCCTAAGTGGAAGACTGCCCCCACAGCAGTAGTTGTCAGTCTCCTGCAGATTAGAGGACGGAGAAGCCGTCAGCATGTCAACAAAGGCATTTCCAGAAGTAACTCCTGGTGTGATGTGGAAATAGCGAAGACGAAGAACAAATCACCAAGGCCCCACCAATACTCTGGAGTTTACAGAGCTTTTGCCATTATCTATAAGCCTTTCAAAGCACATTGAAAAGCTGTAGTTCAACAGTAATAAAAACTCCTTCAGTTAACCGACAACTCATTAAATCTTTGCGGAGGATGTCTGTCCCTTCTGCATCACCCCCTAAATAAACAGTATGTGTTGATGGTCAGGAAAAGATTCAGGCTGTTTTGGTCCTGGAAGGTGGAGAGAATTCCAAACCTGGGTATGAAAGCCAAATCCTGCACCAGCAGTCACCTGCTTTGGCTCTTTTGCACCCCAGTGTCTCTCTGACTGTAAGATGTGAAGTCCTCCATTCCTATTCTGAATGTTGGAAAGACAGAAAGTGAGTGAAACACATATATGCCAGATGTATGCTCAGAAGGGGGTTTTTGAATGAGGCGGTGCAGTTACATCTCTTTGAAATCCAAAACACGCATTTACAACATGCTATCTTGATAAACATTGCTCCTTGCTACCATTCATAAAATCACAGAACCATAGAATCATTAAGGTTGGAAAAGACCTTAAACAAGTTAAACAGGACTGCCCCCAGTACTGAGCCCTGGGGAACCCCCTCTAGTGACTGGCTGTCAACTGGATGTGGCATCATTTACCCCTCTTTGGACCTGGCCATGCAGACGATTTTTAACCCAGTGAAAAATGCACCTGTCCAAGCCATGGGCTGCCAGCTTCCCCAGGAGAATGCTGTGGGAGACAGTATCAAAGGCTTTACTGAAGTCTAGGTAGATTACATCCCTGGCCTTTCCTTCAACCACTAGTCAGGTCACCTGGTCATAAAAGGAAGTAGTGTTATGTCGCACTTGGACACGAAAAGAACCACACAGACTCAGCTCCGTCAGGACAGGACGCCAGGGCCAAAAAATCCCAAGCTTGTTTATTTAGTCATTTATATATGTTCTTAGAGACCACCGTGGATTGGAGGATGAGGTTACCACCCCTCAATCACACTGGTCAAAGGAAAAGCCCATCAAACTTCTCCGCCTTAGGAGAAAGAATGAAAACAATAAGGAATGGTTAGCAAAATATGGCTATGTTTACAGAAAGTGCGTGAGAATTCTATTACAGGAATGAAAAACATCGAAGGACTGCAAAACTCAGGGCGACAGTGTTATAAGCTGAAGATTAAGAGAAATCCTCTCCTCCTGGGCCGGCACATCCTGGGAGTACTGGGAAAGGTTTTATGTTCATTGCAAGTAACATTTAGCATCACACTGTAGCTTTCCCTCTTTGGAGTACAAAAGCAGCACAAGGCTTTTTGCCTGAATTGTATTTATTCTGCCAAACTCAGAGCACGTCTATACAAAGGACATAACTATGTCTTACTCCTCTCTGTGCTCAAAGTTGTCTTAAAATGAACCAGCTGAAGCTCTGCAGCTATATTACTGTGGTGCTGTGCCCAGGCTAACATGTCCCGCCACTCAACAGGTCTCATTATCTGGGTCACAATGCCAGGCTATCAACTCTGTAAATTTTGGACTTGATCTTATTCATGTCTGAAAAGCTTCATAGTCAGGCAGAGTGTTCTCATATCCTTCTCCATCTGTCCATTCCGTCCACACCAGCTCTGTCTGAAAAAATGTTTCCAAGATCCATCTTAAAAACAGTTTTCTGACTCTCTTCATCTGCCCGCCTCTCTTTGGAAACTGTCCAAAAACCTCGCCACTGTAAGGGTTAGGAATTTTCCTGTCATCTCCAAATTCCATTTATCCATCGCAAATTTATGCTATTATCTTTTTAGGTAAAATTTGCCTTTGTGAGCTTAAAAAAACATTGTCCTCCTTTGCGCTTAACTGACTGATGCAGTTACAGGGAATAATCACCTCCACTCCTAGAATTTGCTCTGCAAGGCTGAATAAAGCAAACTGGTTTACAATCATTTTCTGTAAAGAACTTTTCATTCCTCAACAACCTAGAAACTCTTTATCGGTTCCAGAAGAAATTCTTGAACAGGAGTGACTAAAACCTGACACACTTTCTACAAGAATCCTTACCAGTTTGGTACAGAAGAGCACCAATGCTTCCTTATTTCTGCTGGATGTATGACAGGTCTGCTGATATATCCTGGTACATAATTTGACATTTCCATCACCTATTCATGTTTTTTCAAATCCCTTTGTTTCACAAAACTGCACTTTAAATCTCAGAGGAGTATGCTCATGCACAACATTTCTGACCCCTTATAATTCCAAGAAAAGACAATCTTCATCAGGAAAAGTTCAGATCTACATCTAGGCACAAATACCTTGGAATCTATGTTCAAAAGTTGTTCTTAATTGGATCTATCTTTTCTTTGGAGTAAGCTATAAAAAATGCTCCAGCTAGAGTTCTGACATTTTTGGTTTGGGACTAATTTATATTGATGCAAAAATACAAAGCAATTGAATAGCAAAACCACACCAGATGTTTTCCAAACCAGTTTCTAAACTCAGTTCTTTTTCAGAAATAGTCAGTCAAGAGAAGCAGAATGTTTTCCATCTCCCTGAACTGGTTTACCCACTCTATCCATTCATCCCTCTAATGTTCTGAGTAAAGCAAATACAAGAGCATTTCTTCCCTGAATCCCCTTCATGCTTTTTGCAATCCTGCTACAATGCAAAAGATCCTGCAAAACCAGTGTGGTTTGTCAGCCAGATCTCACATCAGCCTTGGTCTCTCTTCTCTCGAGTGGCTCTTGAAATTCAACAAGAAGATGACTCAAGTGCTGCTGGAAGGAGGGAGGGAGGGTATAATGATGCCATTCACACCATACTCCATAGAATTTCTGAAGAAATCACAGCAAATGGCACCTCATAATGTCTTCAGCACCAGCTTTAACCAGCTCCTCTCTGGATCATGATTAAGTTCAATCTTTACTAAACAAACCCTGTCAGGTATTTTATATTAGTTTGCATGATTTTTTTCCCCTCTGGATGTCTTAAGTTATTTCTTCTACTGTGGAAATAATTTGATTTTGAGCCAGGTTTGCAGCCAAGGTAAGTCTGTGCATCTCTGCTGAAGTCAGTTCACACCACCCGATGAGCTTTCCTTCAGCAGACAGATGTGGTTTATTTATCCCAATTGTTTCTTTAAGACAGGAAACAAAACTCTTTATACTATCTTTGTATTTCAGGTCAAATCCAGGACACAAGCAGCAAACTATGTAAGTTAATTTAAGCACTGAATTGGTTGCATTTAGGAAAACCAAACAAAAAATGTAGGTACTAAAAAACCGTAAAAGGCCTGGTGACGAATAAGCTAAAATCTCAGTTAAAAAAAATGCCAAGAGTTCATTTTCAAAATCGGTTTGCAAATTTGTGCCCAATTTACCTATCTACAAGATGACAATCATGATTCAGACATCACACAGCAGTTTAAAATTCAGAAAACACAACCTAAATGCTAGGTAATAATATTGAATTTCTTTTCATGTAAACACAGGACAGTTGTTAACCGTTGTAACAAAATTGCACTGACGTATTGGAGATCATGTTTTCATAGAATTCCTTTTAATTTAGATCGTCCCCAAGTCTCCTTTTAGCTCTGCTCTATTTTGCAGAGGTATTTTCCATATTGATTTGTCTTTGCTTAGGTAGATGGGCTGTTGGTTTTTTTTTTTTTTTTTGAATGAGAAATTTTCCAGGTGTTCTGTACATTCAAAAATGGTCTTTGAAGCAATCCAATGTAATTTCAGCTATATTAATTCAATCCACTTGCTATCCTTGAAACAGTTTTTGACTTTGCAGAAACCAGCGTTTGCATCTAATGTAGCAAGTATTGTAAATTGCCCTTAAGTGCTTAAAAATTAGTTTCAGGCTGTATCTGGCATCCATTTGTCACATAAATGCAGCGAATATAAGGCTTTTATCAGCAACATCCAACATATCTGAAAGCCACAGATGAACTGTCAAATGGCAACAAATTTTGTTTGAATCTAACCTAAATAAGATTTGAAATACAGGAAAGTGTTGCAGCCAGTTAACAACCCAGGAAGAAAGATAGTTTGCTTCACAAGTATGACAAGGCATATCTCCCAATATGGGGGTGAAAGTATATATATATTTATTTATATATGTGTGTATATATATACACACACACATATATATCACACCTGGATGACGAGTCTCCATTTCTTATCAAATTAGTTTACAGCACATTACAATCCCGCCACGTTAAAGCCAGACCAGAATTCTGTGATATAATGAAGCTGAATGGACACATACTGGTGGTGTGTGTGTGTGCAGGCCTGAAGTCTGAACCCCTGAATGATTAAACAGGGAAAACTTCTTCTGAAGTAAAAAGAACAATGTCAGATTAATCCTAATGCTTTCTACTTCTAAATACAGTTGCCATTATACTAATTTTCCAAATGTAAAGCTACAGTACCTAATTTTAAGCACTTACAAGTAAAGTAAATAATTACTTACAAATCTGATTTTCATCACACAAGAATTGTGGCTTCCACTGAAGACAGTTATGGTCAAAAGCATTCATGCTTAGATCAGGTATAATAATAATAATAATAATAATAATAATTATGGTATTGAAGTACATAGGTCTTATTGTGTCTCTTAGTTTTTCAATTTACTCAGTTTGCAGATAAATATCTATATAGGTGCTAACACTCCTGCATGTGTGAAATGAATGGAGAGGCATGTTCCTTTCCTCACCTTCGAACTTCATACTCTTTCTACCCTGCCACAGCTTCAGTAATCCCTATGACAGTTGAAAAATACATGTGAAAGTCTCCTAGTTCTTTTTTAAGGGTCTACCAAGGTCTCTATATATAGTTCTCACTGTCACTACCTCTTGGCACTCACTAAGTTTCTTCAAAGAAAGTTAGGAGTGAATTTGATCTCCACCTTTCTGATGCAAAATAATTTGGAGATATGAGGTATTAAACTGTTTGCCTTTTAGAGGATTACCTTTCGTAAAAAGGCACTGAAAATCCTTTGAAAGAAAGAGATCTTTTCCTTCACCTTAAATTTTACATGGCAAGTGAAGATCTTCGTTTGCGGGTAGGCAAAGCAGGAGGTAAGGCTCTCTGCTTCATTTAATGAATTTCACATAATCACATCAGAAGCCTGTACAGAGGCAGAATTAACCAGGAATGGTTCTTTAGAAAAACCCCTTGAAACTAAGCAATTATTTGAAAAATTGGCCCAAACCCTCTTGCACTTATGCCGGTTTAAATGTGATGCAAATTCACTAGCTTCTGTAGCACTTTCAAATCACAGCCACAGCAAGAAAAGAACCAAACCCAATCTTCTTATTCCCAGCTCATAAGCAACATGAATTCAGCCTGAGGTTTATGAAATCACTTCCGTGCCACATATCCCTCCATTCTTCCTCTGCCTCATTTGCTGAACAAATGAAAAAAATCACTTTCCGTGAAAAAGCAGCAGTAATGGAATTATAGCTGTGAAGGTAACCTTAGCCCATTCCAACTCCAGTCCACAGCAAACTGCTGACTGCTGTCCCAGAGAGCTGCACTCTGGACTAGCCCAGCAGCAAGCTCATTGACTTTGGCTTCCTGCAGGAGTAGGACACATTCCCTCTCACCTGGGCCTCCCTTGCATTTATCTGGGCTGCTTTTCTCCCTTTTCAATTGGATATAAAGCCAATTTTCATATATCATACAATAATTACATAAGGTTACATTATTTTTAGATATATTATTAATCTATTGGGGGGGGTGTTAAAAAAAAAGGGAAGATAAAAGAATTAAAGAGGAAATAAAATTCTCCCTCAATGGTCCCACGCAATGTTCACAGTTATACACTGCATGGTATAATGTTGCCTCTCACAGGCTACAGGGATGAAGCTCGAAAAAGACTAATGAGAATAAGGAACCAAGAGGCATGGCTCAGTCAGGATTTCTGGTTTCTGCTGCCAGTTCCAAAAGAATGCACTGACTAATTTGTACAACACATGTTGTTCCTGTGCTGCTGGTAAAAGGGACAACAATATTTCCCTCCTTTCTCAGGGCATGTCAAGGGGATCAGGCAGCCACAGAGCTGCAGCCAAAAGGTTGCACAGCATTTCCTTCATCCTCTCTCCCCACAGCTTCCATGTGCACTGAAGCACAAACGTGCCTAGTTCTAAACACTATTCTTTCATTAAAACAGAGGGAATGCAGGTAAGGACCCCTATACATCCAGCTTGCACAGGTTTTAGCACAGTTGAATGGCCTTGGGAACCATTCCTCATCTCTGTAAGGTTGTAGTCAGAAGGCTGAGCTAGGCATTGCAGAGAGAATGCAAACACATATTACAGTCAAAGAGAGGGTCAGGCTCAAGTCAAATCCTGCTCTGGATTTCAAACTCACACTAGACTCAGGAGAGAGTGCTTTTCAGAACTGTGAACCTGCTCTTAGAGGGGGTGAATACCAGTACTGGTCTCAGAAGCAATGAGCTGAGGTGACTGTTTGCTATTTTCTCAGGAACCAGAGAGAAAAGAACAAAACAGAAATGAAAGATAGGGAGGAAGAGAGGACAATATAGGCAGCAAACACTCATCTGCTTCAAAATTAACAGAAAGGCATGATAGTAGGGAAAATCCTACAAAAAGATACTACACTGTCAGCAAGAAAGGGCTGCTGCAGAGGGGGATCAGCAAACAGCCTTATTCTTAAGGCCCAGGGATTTTGAATTTTAGAGAGATTAAGCAGACACATGATACTGGTGCAGGAGTAGAGTATTATGTCCGGTTCACGCTAAACATGTGTGAGTCTTAATACTGCTTTCATTACCTTGATACTATTTATGACATAAGCTCTGTAAGAAAGACATCTAATATGCAGAGCACACATATGGTCCCTTTACTAAGCACAAAATAGGACAGGCATTCCCCTCTAAGAGCAGCCTGTTTTACAGATCCAGCACAGCACAATACCACGTTGTCACTCCCATGCCGTCCACCCCTCCAGTCATCATCAGACAAACAGTAACGCACATGGCAAATGAGCGCAGGCTAAAGGGTTAAATGTTTCTCACTGCTTTCAGGAAATTATTAGTGTATTATGTACCCAGCTTCCCTACTTGAACTGTCTCTGTCTATCTTTGGGAGCCCAACAAACCAAATCATACCCTAAGGATGTTTAACTTCCTCTACATACTGCCTCTTTTTGCTAAGCCAGCCAAATGTGAGGTTGGCCTGCTTTCAGTATGTGACAGACCAAATTCAGACACAACTGGCCAAGTTCAAACAAGGTATATGCCATACTCTCCAAAGAAGATGATTAAAACTTAAGGAAACGTAAGTCGAGTCATCTTAAATCAAGGAAATGGGGCAATGCTGTAAAAGTAAAAGGGGAAAAAATTATTTTGAGCATGTCTTGGAAAAAGTCTGGGACACATTCATAATGGCACGATATTCCTCAAGGGTGTTTTCTTAAAGGATATGCAGACTGGCGCTAGCCACAAAGCAGCAGGCTGAGAAGGATTGTGGGAGGGAGCAAGAGAAATTTGGGACAAGAGAGGGTGGTCTAAAGCAGTCATGTGCTAGAAGGCTGAAAATAAATCAGCTCACAAAACTCAAATAGGTTGTTATGCAACAGTGCGTGAGATGCACAAGCATCCTCAGATCTGGTCATCAGTATCAGCAGCAAAGGCAGAAAAGAAACTTTTGGCATCCAAAGTATCAACTGTTGTACAACTGCTTTCTGCTTGTTATCTTAGGAGGAGACTGGAAATATGATAATGTTGTATTTATTTATATATGTATTTATTTTAAATTGTATAAAGACAACCTATTTGTAAAGGAACAAAGCGCAATTTCACTACCCTTAAGTGTAACTAATTAATTTCCTTGAGCTGTTACAAACGTGGCCAAGACACCCCTGGTTCTTTTCTAGCTATTGGCTGCTATATTGTACTGCAACTGTACTACTGTTTTCAAAAGTCAGGTAGAATTTGGTCTTCAAATGTGTCTATTTACATTTTCTGTCTCCTACAACCAGGAAGCTCATGGCAAACATATGACAGACACGAGCTTTGATCACTCTATTGCTCTCCCCACAAAATGTCTCCTCAGTCACACTGAAAAACTCTTTGGCCTCCTAGAGGCTCCACCAAAAAAATCCATCCATATCCTTAGTGTATTTCTTTCTGTGACATATCTTCATTTTGCATAGTATGTCAGATTCCTCTCTCTCCAGCTGTTATTAATATTTTAGAAAGCTGCTGGGACTGAGAAACACCGGAACTTATTTCACCTAAGTTTAGATCCAAAACTGGCAAAAAGGGTACAAGAAGAGGCCAAATAATATTTCACTGCTAGGCTGCTGGCCTTTTGTTGGTCCAGCGCAGGAGCAAACAAAAGTGAATCATGTCTGCTGGTGATTCAGGACCCTTCTGACAGGAATTTCGTGGATACAGATCTGATTCTTTTAGAGACAGTATCAACTCAGGAAAGCTAACACACACTGTTATCCTACAAGCACCCCAAAAGCAAGGAGTCTTTGGGGGATACTTCAACACCAAATACAAGGAATGACTGCATGACAGAGATTCTCTTCCCGGCCATACAGATGAGCTCTCCAAGCCAGCACAAGTGTCTGTGAGTTGCTTAAGTTACCATCACTGTATACACGTGGTGTAAGTATCGAGAGAAGCTGGCAGGCTATCAATTTACCATTGTAGCCATGTTCAAACAACTGAATTCAACAATTCAGCACTTTCCCCAAGTATACCGACACACTACATATCCAAACTAATACAGCCATATTAAAATTCCTCTAAAGGCTCTAGCTAAAGGGCTAGTTTCCCTTGAACTGGAATCAAAGATATGATGAGAAAATGTACAGTTTTTTTATTACCAATTATGAGGGTATTCATGCAGCACTGCTTAAATATTATCTTCGAAAACTGATAAAAGGGCAATGTAAGGGGGAGTTCTTCAGAGAGCAGGAGACCAGACAATTAAAGCTCTTAATTACAAGGCAATACCCAAGAACTTAAAGATCATACCAGACTAAACTCTGTCCTTTATACCAATATTCATCCTGCTAATATACATCCCTAGAAAAAGTCTACACATCATCATTCTCTATCATATTTTTAAAGAATTTTAAGAACATTTCATGCACCAGTTAGTTCAAAGATACTGTGATACATTAAAAGTTCAAAGCTGCAGCTTCTCTCTTTCCTTTTATACCTCATTTTAAGAAGGAAAAGTTGCATGCAATTTAATATTCCTCTTCTCCAAGGGTTTGTACTTGTTGCTCTTACCCCAAGACTGTTACAGAAATTCCTTTAACACAGAGAAGAAACAACAGTATATACTCTACTCATGGTAGTGAAACAGGCTAATCACATGTTTGAAAGAATATGGGAAAATTCAGACAAAGAGTCCTACATGCACAGAGGAGCACAGGTCAATCACCTCCAGCCACCTGCAGCTTCTCCCAGCTAACCACCATCACATATCTAGCCAGCATCACGGTGGGTACACTACTAATGTGAGAGAAAATATGAGCAGGTGGTGCACTACTACCTCTAATTCATCATCTTAACCAGTGACATATAAAAAGCAGTGAAACATAAAGTGCTATTAGACCTGAAAAGCTGCCATAATTGCAATAGTATTGCTAACTAACCATTCAGCCCCATGTTCTGAGTAATTAGGGCAATTGTTTATGACCAGCACTTGGTGGCATTAGGAAAATGTAACAGGAGATTGAGTGTGACGGGTGGGTTGGTAAAGAGGAGAAGGAGGAGATGTAATTTACAGCTTTAAGGAGCCACCTGTTAAAAAAACGTGTGTCCTTTTTTACTGAAAAGGAAAAAGTTCGCCATACCCTATGGATAAGGAAAGGGGATTCACGACAATGGCAAGGTGACAGTCTTTTACAAGAATGTTTTTGACTTTTTTTCCCCCCACATATGGATTATGTGATTTTGCTCTGACAAGTCAGCAGTAAAAAGAAATGTCTAGCAGTCAGGCTTTTGCAAGATAAATTCTGTATGCTTAAATGATTTGAAAAAGACGTTAGCTTACTTCCTCTTAGAATGAAAAGGCTGATGTAAGTCACCTACACTGCAGCACTATACACAGTAGGAGGGGACTGGGGAGTTCAGATAATGCAAAGAAAAATACCACGGAGGGAGAAGAAGCTCTTGCTTCTTGCCCTCCAGTGTTAGGCTTCAACAGTGAAGATTCTGCAGAAGATGCAAAAGATAGATATGCATGACTTATTTTTTCACAGCCATGAAGAAACCTACCCTGAACTCTAGCACAACTCAAGCTAACATTCTTGTTTTAATGCCTACCTGAAGCCCAATAGCAGTTTCCAAAATACAGAATACATTTTTTTTTCTTTTTCATTCTTTCAGTGGGGGTGAGAGAGGGGATTTTTGATGGAAAATTGCCAGCAGTGATGGTTTTCCCTCACTGTAGAAAACTGAAATGTGCAGACTATTAAATGTCTACATTTGTCTAGCTTAAAGTTCCAGTGACACAATCATGTCATGCTTTCACTTTTAAAAATTTAAAAACTCTCTTATTAAATTGCTGTTTACCGCTGTAGGTAACTGTAGATTTTTATTGCCACCCCTCTATTCTATAGAATCACAGAATCATTTAGGTTGGAAAAGACCTTTAAGACCATCGAGTCCAAATGTAACTTAACACTGCCAAGTCCACCACTAAACCATGTCCCTGAACACCACATCTACACGTTTTTTCAATATCTTCAGGGATGATGACTCTACCACTTCCCTGTTCCAATGCTTGATCCTTTCTGTGAAGAAATTTTTCCCAATATCCAATATAAACCTCCCCTGTCACAACTCAAGGCCCCTCCCTCTTGTCCTATCACTTGTTCGCTTGGGAGACTGATGCCCACCTCACTACAACCGTCTTTCAAGTAGTTGCAGGGAAGAACAAGGTCTCCCCTGTCTTCCTTTTCAGGTAAATACTACTAATCTCTCACTGAAAAAAATTTCAATCCTTTTACCAATTATTATATTTAAGAACTATGTCTCCTCTAAGGTAATAGCAGCTGCATGCATAAGAAATGCATATCACCCACAGTCATACCAAGACTAAATACATTTGTTCCTACTCAATACTGTCCTTTAACATATCCAGAAAGAGACTTAGTCCTCTGGCCACCATATTACCCTGAGAACTCATTTTTATCTGAGTAACAGACGTGATCCTGAAGTCTTTAGCAAAACTCAGTGATTCCTAAGGTACTCTGTAAGGATGCCTTACATACCTTGTTTTAAAACTGATGCATTTCAAAACAGACACTTTAAAATGCATCTTGTTCAGCTGCCCTCAATTTACAACACAATTCAGTCTGTCAGTGACATTTCATCTCTGAATGTTTGGACTACCCTCTGTTTGAGCCATTCGGTGCCAGGTGGTCTGTGAAAAGGACTCGCAAGATACCATTTTCCTATACATGTGTTTTTCCTCTCCAAACAGCTGTTTAAGGCACAACTGTACATTCTTATTCATTCAGAGGATGTTGCAATACAGGTGGCAGTGGCATTGTGAGGAAGAGAAAATAAGCCAACTCTGTCGGATAAGTCATAAAGAAAGGGTCATGTTGGGAGTCCAGCTCAGCAGAAGCAGGAATGACCCTTGTCCACATTTCAGATCACCCACCTGTGGGGCTGGATGCCTCTCTATATCTGAAACAAAAAGCTCTGAGACTGACATTGCTGTTCCAGAGTCTGCATTGAGGGTACATGGCAAGGGGGTGTTAATGGGGAGAAATACACCTGACTACCATGCATGGAGCAATAAAAGGACTGAATAACTTATATTTTCCTGATAGGAATTTGATTTTTCATGGAGAAAAATCTGAACTGACTGTCCCTTCAACCTTTGGTTTTTTTGGTAACAAAGTCAGCAGATTCTGATAAGGGAAAGCAGAGGCTTTTTTTCCTGCTGAAGAAAATATCCTTTTCTAATGGGAAGAAGTTTCTATAGCCTCATCCCACCTGCCACACAGTGGTGCACGCCACATAACAGCATGCCTGGGGAAACTGGCAAAGGTAATAACATTTCCTCTGAACCCTTGACGGTGGATAAAGAAAAAGGGCACTTGGTCCTTCCCCTGTTCTCTTTGAGCTGTCACAGAGATGTGCTGCGCCCATAAAACAAGGCAGGGGCTGCTGAGGAATTCACAGCTCCAAGGGAGCTTGTTTAGCTTGTTTCTACCCTCCAAGAGTCAGAGGCCTACAGGAGGTATTGCGGCAAGCACAACAGCAAGACTGGAGAGGGAAAAAGTGTGTTTCTAGATTTATAGCCATTTGTTCTGAGCCAACTGACAGAATCCTAAGTGGGAGGGTGAGGAGCACAGGGTGCAAAATTAGCCTGCATTTAAATAAGAGACATGTGGGTTTGGAACCCCTCCCTCCTCTGTTTAAACAGCCCAGTGCTGCCGTGAACAAAGCTTAAGAAGATTATGTTCTGTGAGGATTATCTCAGCTCTCTAGTGCTGTCTTGGCTTCCTAAACACAGCATTCCAGTTTTCTCACAGGGTCATTTCTATCCTTTCCCTTCAGCTCCTGTATGCTTCTCCGCTGCTCTCTGATTTCTGGGGTGAACTTTTTTAATGTTATAATTATCAAGGCTCCTTGGATTTTCCTGCCATTCAGGCTTGAGAGAGACAGATTCTTCACCTGAAGGTAACAGGATTAGGTGTCAAGCAGCTTTCTCAGCAATCTAGTACCCCTTTGGAAAGCAGAGGGGCAGCATTCCCCATGCGCATGGGGAGCCAGCAGCCCAGAGCGCCTCATTGTCCACCCAAACACATTATCTCATCTGAGCATTAAATAATGCAAAAAATATTCCAGCAGCTCAAACGCTGAGCAAGTGGTAATGATGCTGTCACTCTGGCAGAATGTGCAAATACTGGTGCAGATGGACAGCATTTGTGAAGAAGATGAGCAAGATGAGAGAGGACCCCTTTGATCTGCCCTGCGCAGTTCTCATCGCGGCTGAGGACGTGCAGCTCTCTGCCAGTCAGGGATAGATGCTCCCATCCTGGCACACCCTTTCCCACTCTCAGGCAGACTCCACTGCCTTCCCTGCTGCAAGAGCACAGAATGGCTTGCCTGGCAGGCACTGTGCACCAACTTTAAACATGCTGAAGCCTGAAGAGTGGCATCTGTGAAGGCTAGGTTTGAATTTGCTCCACACCTGCCAGAAGACTGGGGAACATGCTGTGTAGGGTTTTTGCCTGCTTTAAACAGGTAAATGAACGTCAGAGATATTTTACACATCTGAAAATGCTGTGCATAATATGCCTTGGTTGCAAATACTGTTCCTGTATTTTAGGGTACATGTTGCCTCATTTACATCTACCAGTTGTGTATGGAACAGAAGCACAACTACCAAGAGAACTGATAAATACACAGGAAGAATTACTGGGAAAAAAAGCAACACAAGCAGCAAGAGTCAAAATACTCTTAAGGGCAGTAGTCCTTTCCTAAGGTAGGGTCGGGGTACCTGCAAGCACAGGACAGGCACAAACCTCTTGACTTCTCTGTGCCAAGACCACAAGATCAATCTTGTCCAACACCTGGAAGCGATAAATGCAACAAATAGCCTGAGAATGCACCTTCTTCCTCTGGTCCAGTGCAGGTTAGTCTGCATTGTACCTGGTCTTACCATGCTACCTTAGTCTTTCGTTTGGGCTGTGGACACGGAACTCCAGCACTGACATGAAAGCAACACAGCAAATAACCAACATCACATAAATAACCAAAACAACTGTAATTGTTCTTTGTGGTACCAAGTCCTGCAGTGTTAACACCAAACAAATTCCTTTGACTTCTATGGGTGTTTGGCCTGATTATGGATTATGTGAATCAGCCTGTATACCACAGGCTACAAAGGAAGTAGAGCATCAGAGGAAGAAAACAAACATTAACTTCTCACAAGTTCACCCTCAGGCTAAGAAAGATTGAAACCAGTCAGTACAGTGCCTCATTCCATTGATGCAGCATCAGTCCCACTGATGTGGAGATGCTGCATCAATGCTTGCCAGAGTCTTTCATATCAGAGTTCAGGATGGGAAATCCCAATTCCCAGTAAACCCAAATAAACGCCCAAACTAATTCAAAAAACAAATGATGAAATAAACCCACTTATTCTAATGTAATTTCTTTTCCACTGACATGTTGCAAAGCCCAGCCAGGAGCACACCTGCTGCATGAAAACCTCAGGGGCATTTTACAAGATTTCCCTCAACCCCAACAAAACTGGCCAAGAAATTATCTTGGTGTTACAAAGTATCATTTCTTAAAACACATTAGAAAGCTCTGTACGATGCAATGCAATCTCCCTAGTCAAGAACTTTCAGTCCAAGGTACTTCCATCAGGGTATACACACAGTATAACCGATCGCAGCCGTCCTGAGGTGGCAGGCAGTAGCTACACATGGTACAAAGTAGTGAAAAAGGGATCAAATATCGACATGCTTCTGAAATGCTGTAAGGACATTCAATGTCCTTTCAGATCACATAGTTGCTCTGGGTAACTATGACACAGTAAGCCCCTCAAGGTCCATCTTCTGCTGGAAATCCAACATGCCAGTCAAGGAGCCAGCTTTCTACAAATGTCCTAAGGCCTCCTGATGCCCAAGCTACTGGCGACTGAATGCTTCTGCCATGGATCACCTCCCCAGTGCAAGCCTTTCATTTTCTTCCTGCAGAAATCCAACTCTAAAGTCTCATGTCAGGCATTGGAAAAAGGATCAACAAGGTGAAGTCTGACATCACTTGGTATTTGACACAAGCATGTGCATAGGTGTACATAATTCTCCCTCATGAGAATCCTGATCCCCCAGGCCCCACAGCCACACCAGCAAAGGAAGAACAACATGCTAGCTAAGCAAGGAGAGAAGTACTAAAATGACAGCCACTTCACATTTTTTATGAGGATTGCCTCCAAAGTGTCTCTGTACCTCCACAAAACCCTCACCACTGCCTCAAAACCCAGCTTGTTTCTCTCAGCTTATTAGAAATTTTTATTCTTGCTTGTGTCTCCTCCTCCCTGCCTATTCCTGTGTCCTTGGTGTTAGTGTGTCCAGACAGCAGCAGCTCTGTGGTGCTCTCCTGTCTTTCCCAAACACCTACTACTACTTGTGCTGTCAGTCACCCACAACTACCGCTTCTCCTGCACAATTCACTCTGGGCAGTCAGGAAAGTGAATTTTGGCCAGGCTCACTGTCCCCTCCCACCCCAGCCCAAGAGGAAGGAGCATGCACAAGGCCCTGGGGAGTTTCCACGCTTCCAAGTCCATGTCTGTACCATAAGTATGACCCAAATCCAAACTGGGGCAAGAACTTGGTATATATCAATCTTCCCACTCAACACCCTAGTTTTCATGAATGGAAAACCTGGAAAAATGAGAGGGTGCGGAGGTGCCACATGATCTTTTTAAAAGATTCAGATGACTGGGAGACCAATACTTCATGGTGCAATACAGTATACATGCCGAGTAAATTTAGCTACAGCCTGACATTCTTGCTTTCCTGCTTGTAAACAGAGATAATTGTGCTTTCCTAATTAGTGCATGAGTGTTGAGAATAAACATCAAAATTCTTGAGGCACATCTTAGCATAAGAACAAAACTCACAGAGGCAAAAAACAACTACAGAGGACACAGCAAAGTTTTGCTTAGCTTACAGAGGATGTGTTCAGGGAAGGCTGATTGCTTCCCAAATGAAACAGAACCATCTTAAAGCCAAAAAACCTCCAGAGTACATCCAACACTACCAGACAGACGCTCCCCTTCCTCCCACAAGCTCTTCTGACCTCTCTTTTTTCCTCTACTAGTCATCCTAATACATCTTAACAGCTGTGTACTTTAAATACACTTGTATACTTTACTAATGCCACTTCAACAAAGCTATCATTTCGCTGTTTCCTCAAGGCATGCACAGCTCAGCCTCTTTCTTTCCTCCCAAAATCCAAGGTTTAGATGACTGTCTATGGCTGTACAGAGTGAAAGCTCTGGGTATACACCAAATAATACAGAAGCAGAATAAGCATCAGGAACTAAAACTCACTGACCTCTTAGTCCCTGAGCTCAGCCCTTTTGTTTTCCAAGCATTTGATGGACCAGTAACTCACTCTTCACTCCAATCACATCAAAACTTGCAGGTCCCTAAGCCAAACTCTTCATTCAAATGAAACTATCCCAGGGGTCAAAACAAAGAAGTGTCTGCTTGTTCTTCAAGTGAGATAACATGGCAATTGCATTTCTGTTCTCTTTGTAAAGGATTGCTAACATCGTAGCAAATTATGGCTTCTAATCTGTGCAGCACTGCAGCCTCACAGCAAAGTTTTAGTGAGCAAGTTGAATCCTTTTGGCAGGTTTATTCACTCATAAGGAATTCCTTTCATTATTTAGTACAAATAAAGATATACCTTCATGAAAGGCTTCTGCTGCTCATGATGCTCACTTTCATATTTGATAGCTGAACAAACAGCTAGAGCCCTTTGTCTGTTCTACATTAGTGTGCAAGAGGGGTTCTCTTCTGAGACTGCTTAATTTTCAGAAGAATATTGGGTTTTCATACAGAATTGGATGGATGATCCACTAGATTTTGCTTTCTACTTTTAAAGCCCTCTAAGGGAGTAAAAAGAGCTTGCAGCACACTTGGCTCATCCAGCAAAGTGAGGCACCACAGGGAGAGACTCCTGCCTGACCTCTACAGGCGTTAAATAATGACTTATTTGATTTGAATATCCCTCTGTTAGAGCCTGAATATGCCTCTGATGCATATTCCTCTGTAAGGGCAGGGACTGAACTGGGACTGTAAACAGGATTTTGGACTCTCTCAACTTTAATTGTACATTAGACTAAGAGGGAAGATGTAGAGACCCTGTATATGCCTTCCCTCTGCCCATGCCTGCTCTGCTCTTACAACAGCACTAGTCTGCCACCATTTTCAAAGTCCCCAAAAGATTTGCCACTGAGCTTTGAGAGAGAGAGGTGGGAGTTACTGCATTCCTCCTCCTGCTCTAAGATGGCTGCACACAATCCAGTGTCTTATAACAGCAACTTGTTACTATTTTGAATGAATGTGTGAACTGTGTTCTGCTGCCCTGTGGCAATAGATGGTATAAAGATGTAGGTTTTGTTCACAGCACAAAATGATACCTCTTTTCACATCTCTGCCCTCTGTTACTGGCTGGCCCTTTAGTTCCATGTTATTGAAGACACTGAGAACTCAACGCTGATCATTTGCTTCCTGATTCTTCAGAGTCCTTTCACTAACAGTGAAGCAGCCTTTGCTAACTCATCTGTCCTCAAAGATAGACAATCCTTTTCAGTATCTCCCTCACTTACCATCTTCAACAGTCAGGGCATTTTTTTCCCCCAGCTTTTGCCAATGCTAAAAAAACCCAAAGCAGAATTGCATGCTCTGATTATGTCCAAGCCAGAAATTGTAAGTGCAGAATTTGCTAGGGGAAATCATTGCAAAATAAACAGATGAATAAGATACTCCGCATTTTGCAAGCCTATAAAAAGCTGGGCTGGAACAGAGTGGGCAGGAACTTAAGGGCTGAGTGCCAATCAGGATAGCTGAGGGGTCTGTTAATTTATCCCCCAAAGATTTCCTTCTCCCTTAGGTTGTAACTAATAACACAAACTCCTATCTAATGCTACTAATGCTATTATGTTGGAAAGCCCAAACCCGAGGAGGGAAAAGGCAGTGTCTGGCAGCAGATGCCAGAAATCAGCCAAGATCAGAAGCAGAGCATGTCTTCTGGCTATGAGATAAATGTGGACTTCATTTCTATCCGCATCCCCCATACTCTGCTCCCCTGAACTCTCCCAGTGCCTCCTCTTCCAAAACTCTGCTCTGTTCATGTCGAAATTATAATTGTTAATTTATTCTGCTTTTCTGGTTACTGTGCTAACCCACAGCTTGTGCTGCTTGGTGTTTAAGCAGCTTGTCCTGGGGATATGGTTAAACCTGCCTTTGATCAGCATTTAATCCTTCAAGGTGCTCTGGGGGCTGCAGTTTAGTTTCTATGTGAAAGAAATGAGAAAAGGCAGAAAGGAAGGAACAGGACTTTCACTCTTGTTCTCCCTCCAACCCTTCCTGTCTCCAAAAGGAACATTTACAATGGACTGAGGTGGTTGTTACAGTGGGTGAAGGAGCTGCTCCATGGGCCTGGCCCAGAACTGATGGCTGTGAGAAGCAGGAACCCTGGCCTTCAGGAGCCTAATCTTTCCATCTCCACAGGTAGCCCAAAGATCCATGCAATTTTGTTTTTCAGCTAAATATAAGCTGCTTGTTAGGGAGAGAAGCTTATTCTCCCCTCCCTTCCTTCAAGCTTTCATCGGGGAGAACAAGTAGAGGTAGCATTTTAAACAGATGGGAGCTAAGGGAGTCTTTCAAAGTAAATAAATAAAAAGTAACTTGCAGTTCCTACACACAGCTAAATATGAATATCTAGATAAAGCCCTAACTGTGGGGTACAGCCATCTGCAGGAATGCAGAAGCTGCAGTAGGAAAACAAGGGATGGAGCTGGGGAAAAATTTGAGATGACAAGACTGGATGAAGAAAGGCAAGTGATTCTAAACATCCCAGAGAAAGCTACTTAGAAAACGATTCTGTTGATGCTCTGGAATAGCATCTCTAGGAAAGCTCCACACCTAAAATCACTTAAAACTATGTGGTGGGATGTCCACATCAGTGTATTGCCACGGCACAGGACTTCCCCCAAGGGGGAAAATGTACCATCCATTCAAAGAGTTTACAAGCACTCGGCCCTTGGTAATCAAAGAGCAGCATACCATCCACTTGTACCCCACATTTTTGGCTTTAGACTCACAATGTAGAGGCCACAGAATGGTACTTCTCAACTTCTCTGTACATGGAGCTTGATCATCACGATGATATGGCACATACTTTTCTGTTGTTAGCTAGATCATGTCAGTCAAGCTCTTGGGGTCACGGAAATGAGATACAATACAGTTTCTCTGCCTAGCTAAGGTACTTCTAGAGCAGTGATCAATGTAGTTGTCTACAAAATGTATCATCAGGATATTAAAGTTGGTTATCATTCCCCAAGTGCTGTGGTAGGTTACTCAATTTGAGATTAACGGTATAAATCGAAAAATAGATGAAATTATAACAGGAGAATGCTGCCACTGCTACCACCTGTATATGGCTTGGTTTAGTAAACTTGGGATACACGGTAGCTCCTGGATTCTACTTGTTCTGCAACAGAATTGTTTTGTGCACCTGATGAGATGAGATGCTTCTTTTCTCTAGGCCTCAGTAATCTCACGATATTTAGTTTCCTTATGAAACTCAATTTTCAATTAAATGGAATTAATGATATTGTCCTATTTTGGTAGGGTACTTTAAGCTGGCTCTAGACATGTAAACAGCTGTGAAATTGCAAATAATAATTTATCTCATTTGCACTTGCTTACAGCTACACTTTTGTAACTCTTTGTATGCTCATGTATTTCTGCTCTGTAACTGGAGATAGGAATTAGAATTTTAACCTGCCACTCATCACACAACAAAACGCGAATCACTCACCCCCAGTATTCAGGAAAAAACTTCTAGTAACTACATGTGATTTTGAAGTACCAAATAAACTTCACTGCTTGACTTAAACATCACAAATCTTCATGCCATGACACCATACTAAAGGACTGCCAGCTGAATGTGCAGCAAACAAATGAAAATCCCTTAGCAACTATATACACAACTTGTTCAAATACCATACAGGAGAAACATTTTTCATCTGGTATGGAAAATAAATCAGAAGCATGCCAGTCCCAATTAGACATATGTTAAATTTTTTGAAACACCCCTTTTTATCACACTTAAAACATGAGGAAAATACTGATGATACAGGGTTAAACTGGTCTCCAGCAGAATTTAAGCAGATTCCAGGGGTGACTATATAGACAGGAGCTCCCTAACATCCTATGCTCTCTGCTCCGTGGCTCTGAGCTGCCTCTGGGCAGGAGAGGAGCAGCCCCTTCCTTCCCTCTTCTGCTGCTCCAAGCCCTGCAGCCTTACAAGAACTCTTGGTTTGTCTTCTCATGTTGTGCTCTGCAGCCCTAAAGAAAACATCGCAGTAGCTTTGCTGCAGAAAAGATCACTGCTACCCTCGGTGTGCATAAAGAGTTAAATCAATTATAAAAGCATGTCCCAAACCCTCTTAACTGAGCTTCATCTATCCTTACCCATTTTTTTCCTTCTCAGGCTTTTTCTATTTAAAAAAAAAAAAGTGAAATAAATAAATAAATAAATAAATAAAGCCGGCTAGCACAGCAGGAGCTACATGCTGATTAGAAAAATTTTGCTTTGTTGGGGTGCAGGTTTGGGGGTGGGAGCAAATGAAGCAAATAAATGGTAATAATCTTTTAAACCTGAGAGTTTTAGCTACTGCATTAAGAATTTGGCAGTGGTATCGTGTAATCCCAAAGCCCAAGTACAGCGTATTATCCAGCAGACTGCCTTCCCACACTTGACACCTCCCTAAAAGCTTTCCGTCATGTGTGCCAGTTTTATCAGCTACCTGGAGAACTAAAAGAGAATTCACTCACTAATTCCCAACCTCAGAGCAATCTTGCTCTGTTCCTTGAATGGCAGGGTGAATAGGGCACTATCTTTAGAAAGCCTTTGCTTATTCAGTTACACCACCTTGCTTTGCTACCAGCCCTGAGTCCAAACCATATTACTGAGTAGAAGCAGCAAAAGCATTCACTGGTGGTCTAATTCTGCTCTCCCTGCCTTGCCCTGAGGTGTGACTGCCTCTGATGCAGACCGTGAAAGCTGATGAGCAGTTCACAAAGGCATGATGAAACACTGCAGGTCAAGACATGAGGAAAAAGTCAATATCCAAGTAAGCCTGCAGGAAGAATGTAAAGAGTCAGAGTAAAAATAACATAATTGGGACATAGCCAGAAACGAGAATTAGCACTAGACAACATCAGTGACAATGAATGATGAGGATTCCCAGTTGCACGTCTTACACCAAAAATATCTCCGCAAGTAACAACCTGCCCCAAGAAGAGTGAGCTCAGCGCTAAAATGCTGGAAGTGCCAGATGAAATCTAGGCCCACATAGTGCAGTATGTGTCTATGGCAGTAGCCAGTGTCACACCCTGTGGTGAAAGGACAGCAAACGTTGCTGTAAGAGGGAATTGATGCAGTCTAGTTGAACAAATTATGCAGCTGGAATAAACAGGCAAAATATCAGACACAAAATCTTTTTCATGTCAAAAAACTAGTCTGTTACAGACCAGTTTTATCAGTGGTTTACTAACTTTGCTTCATTTACACACTAGCACCACTGCAGCCACAACAACATTATTAACTACAATCTGCTCTAGTACGTTTTGGGAATATGTTCTTCTGTACCTCCTAGGTCTCATCTTCATTTCTGGGCATAGGCCTTGAAACAGCACGTTTCTTACTCAGAGTGAAAGACCCGTCACGCTGCCTTGTCAATGGCCACTGTGCGGCACAGTCCCCAAAACCATGCTGAACCAACTTCTTGATCCACCACCAGAGGGATAAGAAAACATCACCCAGTTAACAATAGAATTTAACAGATTTTGTGCAATGAATATTGATGTTTAACAACTGCTTTGTGAGTTCATCCATAAATGCAATATGGGGTCTGCAAGGAACATGAAAACTGTCCTTTGACCTTGTCCTCTTTCGAGTTATAAAATAAGATTTCATATTAAGATTTAGGGCAAGGGACAAACTGCTTGGAGTTTTGGTGTAGCGCAATATACTGAATGCATTATTTTTCCAAGTCACAGCTTCCCTTCTGGATTCTGACAAGGAAACACTGACACACCGGATAAACCAGGGAAGAAGTTACATCATATGCAATCTGTTACTTTCTCTCTTTCTCTTTTTTTAAGACACCTGAAGCAGATAAAAAACTGGGGGGGGCTGGGGGGGGTGTCAGATACCCACTGGGTGTAAGCTGGCATAGCTCTGCTATAGTCACTGAGTAGAATGAGTCAATATATTGATACCTACAGAGAAGTTACCCTGTGTATCTTAAATATTAACACCAGAGTCAACATGAAGGGAAAAGGAAAGGGGCTTTCACCTCATCTGTTCAGATCTTCAGCCTAATGAATGTATAAGCTCCCTAATGAGCACATGCACACACACACACACACACACACACATACGCTTGCTAAAATAAGCCTGGCTGACTCAGAGAGGCACTGTGGGACCCATCTGCCCCTGCTGATCAACCTCCTCCTCCCATCCACCCACCTTCTGCCCCAGAATACGCCTTGCTCTGCTGCCACACTTCTGTGTCAGGCACAAAGTTCCCTGTGCAAGCAGAAGAAATAAAAATAATAGCCCAGGCAGACTTCCAAAAGTCAATTATCTACCTGGTTTTTTTCTATTTACAAGGTAATTGGTCCACATTCTGCTATTACTGGTATCAACACAAACCTGGAAGATTGCAGTTAAAGACAGCAGAACAGACCTAAGATGAAAACCAAGTACTCTCCTGCTGTATCTGAACTTAAAGCATAATTTGGCAGTATGTAGTATGCGTTCTTGCTTCTTCTTGTGCACATTGTACTAGTTCATGGGGACACTGTTTAATCTGGGGAAACATCTCTTTCATAAATGTATTTCAGTCCAGAGAATTGCACAAACAGAAGTGTCCAAAAATTGGATCTAGAGGCAACCACAGCTGAGAGGCTGTAAGATGACAAGAAAAACCTTATGGTATTTAAACACAGATAACAGCCCAGAAACAGAGAGTGCTGGATATATGTGTGAAGGTACCTTATACTTTTTGTATAGCTCCCTCTCTCTGTTAACTGCAGGAGCCAGTTAAAAAGACAATTTACATGCTCTGAAAGGCTGGGCTTTGCAGCCTGGAATGGGGAATGAAGAACAGAAGCTGCAGTGTCCTTTTTGGATCCCAGCAGAAACCATACACCATAGGCAGGACCTATGCACTGCCCTTCACTGCAGAGTGAAGCTTTCCAAATTAGGTCCATTAGACTCAGTATTTGCCTCATATCTCTCTCCAGCACTGGCAGGCTGGAGAACCTTTGAGAATTCTCAGCTGTGTCATGCAGCAACAGAAATAACCCAGTTTTGGTCTCCCCTGAAAATCTCTGGCATGGATGTGGTTGTTTCTAAAAACAAAGTTGACTGTGGTCAACAGCCTTTGGGGATCTCTGCTGGATTGGGAAAGTTTAATACCAGACATGCTGGGCAAAGGACTAAAATACTTTCATATCACATGTCAGGAATAAACACAAGGTGATTCAACTCAATCAACTCAATGCCTTCTTGTCCCTGTCACACCTCTAAATGCTACTGACTGTCATCTAGAGATATGCTTCTCTAGGACAAGCAATTTTCCTGTGCAAGGGAAGTTCATCACAGTTAGATGTGAAGGACTATCCTATCCCTCCTCGTCCCCACTCTCTGCTTCCTTTGGCAGTGTTCTGGTGCCGATTTTCTTAGATATTTAGTTGCTTTAATGTTTTAAAACGAAAGACTTCTGAAATTGAAAAGTGGTGTTTTAAAAAGGCAGTATTTTACTTTTCAATATTTTTCATTTTTACAACATTTTAAATGCTAATTCTATTATCAAAAATGTTATTTGAACTGTTATCAAAATGGTTATAACCATAGTAAACCCCCTTAGAACATAAAAACCAAATCTATTTTGAACCTTGTGAGGAGAAAAAGCATCAAAACCTCTGTATTGAAAGGGTAAGCTGAGAAACATTTTCCAGCCCAGCTCTGTAGAAAGGCAGGCAGTTAACTCACGCCTTGCTGCAGTCTCTCCTCTCTTTTCCACACTGAAATGTAAGAAATACAAGCACTGAAATGAGGGTAGCATTCATCTCCTTTCAACACAACACAGACTGAATTTTCCACAGTCTACCATCCTACCTACAGACCTACCAAGCAGTGTTTCTAGGGGGCTAGCTACTCACTTGCCCACAATTCCTTGAAAAAATTATGAATTATACAGGTTAAGGACAGTCTGAATGAACTGCTTCACTGGTGCTTGCAAAAAGAGACACAGAATGCTAAGTGGTCCTGACCACATGTACACAACCACTGCTGCTACATGCACACACCAGTGGTAGCTGCTTGGGTCTCTAGAGCTATTTAGGCTGTAAGAAGAAACACCAGGGAATAGGAATTAGGGATCCTACTTGCCTTTTACCTCTAAAATGCCAGTGCTAGTGAATAGTTGTATGTGAAATCAACAACAATGGGAAGGGAGAAAAGAAAATCCTTTTTAGAGACATGAATTACGATCTTTTTAAAGAGTAACGGTGCACAGATCTCCCTCTTGTTTAAATGCTCTCTGGGAGCACAGCCTTACAGAGGTTCAGTGTAACAGCTAAAAGGGTTGTCATGTTAAATGGAGCCAATGATAGCTAAATCTCAATCCCCAGTTAATCATTTGCTCTCACCAGCATGGTAAAGCTGAGCATCCCAAATCTCCAGGACAGTTGTGCTAATGGAATAAGCAAAAAAAGTCAAGTGAGATGTTATCTGAGCCTGCCTGATGAGATTGCAGTTTGCAGACAACCCTGGCTTATCTTAGATGATGAACTATAGTGGATAAACGAATGCATCAAGTTTGTTTCCCCAAGACCTTGACTTGCTGGTGGTAGGGGAATATGAATAACATCTAGGCAGCTCAATATAGATTAAGTGAGGAACTGGATAAGATCATGGTGTTAACGAATCTGCCCTTTAAAAATATCACCAAATAGCTAGCCCGATAATCACACAATGCAAAGGATTATGCTTCTGGTATACATTATTTTAGGGCAGGTAAATTAAGGTCAAAATCAAGGACTCTAAATGTAGTATGTAGTTGCAAACATACATAAGGTTTTCTGTGTGTCCCCTTACAACAGCACCTGACTTTTACATAATCAAATCTACTATCCATCTGAAAATTCCTTACAAAGCTGTGTTACTATCACAATTCTGACACATAAGAGGAAACTGCAGCATTGGCTAGGATTATAAAACCAGAACGTGCAAGATACAGGAAAAGGTTCTCAGACCCTGCATTCCTCTGGATTCACAAACACTATGTACCAGCAATGTTAGCAAGAAACAGTTTGGTAAGAAAGACATAGAAATCTTGCAAACTGAAGACTGAATGTTGTCCCGCACATCTGTGATCTCATCAAAATTATATATTCTGTTTGATAACTGCCACTGAGAAACAAATTTTAAAACATCTAGTTTAGGCAGGCAAATCAATAATGAGTAGAGACATGCAAAGAGTATTCATTTATGCAAATGTGACTGCATTATATGTGTCTGAACAAGTTATTGTAATGCATTGCATTAATGTACCAGATTGTTTATCCTAAACAACCTATTGCCTAAACAGTGACTTGTTTAGGCATTAAATTTATTTAGCTTTAAACACCCAAAAAATATGAGTACCTAGCAGTGGTGGGATTGAGCCACAGTTCAGGCTTGCTCCAGTAGCAGGTTACAGACCAAAATTTCTTGGTGCAGAAGTAGTGCAGAAGTTCACTATGAAATCTTTTCATAACAGAATCAATGACACCTAAACAAGCCCACAACTACAGCTGGGTTTGGAAAAACCTACAGCACTGGGTTATTACACAGTGGTAGTTAAAATAATATAATGACCTTTTAACTGATGTATGACACTGCTCCACAGTCTTTGAATGCTTTTTCTCAGAATCTCACTGGCAGCAATTTCAATTTAAAAATTTTTCTTCAATTAAAATCCCAGCTACAGAGTCATAATACAACAAACATTCAGTTTTAAGCCCAAAACTGTGCAAAGAAGCATGGTTTAGAACACTCACTTCCAGAGCCCATGTCACCTACAGCTAAAGTCCAGAAATTTTTCTCATTCCTTCTGCTGTTCAAGCCACAATGTATCAAGTATAATAGAAATAACAGCAACTATTTTGGGAGGCTTCTAAATGGATTAATGCTCATGTAACCTGGGCTTTCAGAATGGTTCTAATAGCATAGATGTGAGTTTTTGTTTGCATTTGTGTACAAATCACTTTATGACTAGCATTGGTTGAGAATTTTCCACTGAAGGGTAATTCATCAGAAGTAAACTATTTTTAGGGATTGTTCCATATTCAGTTTTAAACAAGTTTAGGCATTTAACAATAAGGTTTCAAGTTCCATTAAAAACATGTTTTGTTTGGAAAGCTTAATAAATAAATACTTCAAAAAGTTTTAAAATGTGAAAGATTGAAACTTTAGTAATGATGTTGTTATACTCATGATGATTGATATAAACGCGCAAGATTTGCCTTTAGGAGACCAACCAGTATAGAAGGAAAAAATTCAAAACATAAGGAACATAAACCCTATTCAGATCTAAAAATGTAGCAACAGCTTTCAAAACTACATGCAGGTTTATACCAATACTCTGAATTTAACACTATAATCTAATAAATTAGTCAATTTGAGGCAAGAGTACTGCTACCTGTAGATCCATGGGGAGTGGTACTAGCAATGGTAATAGGCTCTCTCCCTTGGTTGAACAGAGGGAGAACTAATTATTGCCTATAGGATATGAAGAGTGCATAGGCAGCAGGACATAAGAAGAAATACAACATACAATAAATCATTATTGATATCCTCAACCCTTGATTTTTAGCAGTTACAAATTTTAGTTTCTAAGAACCTTCTTTGAAACTGTTTTGAAGGACTCCCTTGAGGATCAGGGCTAATAGGTTAGAGTGGTTATTTGTGAAAAATGCTCTCCCCCATTAACTGGATGTTTCTATTCACTGAGTGTCTGTGTGAGTTTTCCATGGCACATGGCAGTTTTCTGTTTTCCCCAGCTTTGGTTCCATGAGGACCCTTGCAAGCACTGGATGACTTTGCAACATTGATTAATAGGCTGGACCATACGTGTGTTAAATCCACGGCTCTGGACTGTTTACTGTGAGCGACGTTTTAGTATGGCGGCTACAGAAACCAGGCAGACTGTGGCTTGGTTTCATTAAATTAATTTTGTTTCTGGGGATGAATTTAGCAAGAGTGTTGCAGAAGTAATCTGAGGGTACAGGCATTGTAGGGAAGGAATGAGTTTTGGGAGAACATCTTTTAATGACATTAGTTTTCCTGTAAAAGTGTAACGGTTTTCTGTTTAAATTCCTGCATATGGTGTTAAGCCATAAGCAGATGTGTACAATGGGTGTGTTTGTGCACAGAGAAAGGGTTGTATTACTGTTATTTTGCATCAGGTTCTCGGATGTTTCACAAAAAGATGTGACCAATCTCCCTCAAGCAATAACTGTTTAAAGAAGATATTTGGACTTCTCTGAATTCCTTGGAACAGCCAGCTCAACATTTTCAGCTTTTTGCAGTTTTGTCCATATCAGAGATGGAAAAAAAGAAAAAATCTTGAGTAAAATAGGTGGGACATTCTCTATACCCTACTCTACTCACATCATACGTTACAACAACAAATGGAAGTCCTTTTTTCCCAGGCTGTAAGTTCTCTGGAGTCCCTTCTCTGTGGCTGAGTCTGCCAACTGCTAGACAAATACAGGAGATCAATAAAGATTTTCATCTGAAGTTGGCACAATGTACAGCTGAGGCTGAAACTGGGATACTCAGATCAGAGCTACTTCTATAGATAGGCAGGTACAGACTGTGACAGCAAGGGAACTGACGTGACCTTTAGCTGAAAGCACAGGGCCGGCACAACAGACTCTTCTTGATGCCAAATGTCTTCTGGTTTGTAATGGTGAAAGTAAGACCAAGCTTTTTATGTCTCCTAAGATTAAGAAATACGCAAGTATTTCAACTCCCCATTACTACCGGGAAGTTTAGAACATGCAGAGGAGAAGCTCTGGTTTGCTTAGAGTGACAGCAGAAGGCAGGGTAAAACCGTGACCCATACACACAAGTTGTTGTTTCCCTATTCCTTGCTTAGACTGCTCTGCCTCTTTCCCTGTGGGACACTCTTGTGTGAAAGCTGCTCTCTGGAAGATTCACATTAGTTTAGATGAAAACCCCGAATAGAAAAGACTTATTTCCATGCACCATGGACTGTAACTGAAACACTGTAAGTACATGGCAGCTGCTGTTTGACACTGGACTCAACAGGCTTAATGTCACAGTTTGGAGGCAGCAGCAAAAACATCTCTGGCATCATTTAACATGGCTGAGGTTTTATTACTAGACACAAATGCAAACAAAACCAGCTTTTCTGAAAAGCAATGTGTAGTCTCTCCCTCACACACACACATCAGACTTCTAGTCCTCAGAAGTCCATGATGTGGGTTCCTATTAGGGAGAAAAAGAGGTCCAATGCTGTAATTCATGTGCAGCAAGCCAAATATTTCAGGAAGATATGGGCAAGCACTGTACCAACAATCTTCCCACAAACCATAATTTTTTAAGAAAAAAAGGTAAGTATTTTAGACATATTAGACTCAAAGTACGTGGATGAATTAATCATGATGGTCAATGCTTCCTGGTAGTGTCAAACTAATTATTCATGTGCCTCCCTTGCCTGTGTACGTATTTCATCAAAAAAATCCCAGACAGAAACACAAACATGCCACCAGGCAAGAGCAACGTGAAAAGTGCACTGGACCAGAGGCCACCAGTGCCAGGTTGTACTGTCAGCTTTGACTTTGTGCACAGCCACATTCAGATAACCTAAATTCTATTAACCTCCAAGCCTGTTGGGTGCTTCCAATTAGGCACCCTGATAACCTGGACTGAAGTGACAGAAAGCAGTAAACCCTGGGATTTCAGCAGAACTCGGGCTGTTTGAATGTGGCAACAGTTTCTGACTCAGCAAACTGCTTGGCCTCACCATGTCCTATTTTCTCATCTTAGAATAAGAAATACAAAACCTGGTTGCTTGCCCTCTATCAGTGCTGTAATGGTCTAAGAAGCTGCATAAAATGCTTTGAGATAGCACTACAAAAATAGCTAAACAAAAAGTTAGTAAAAGAAAAAGACTTACTAATACAGAATGGCATATAAAATTATTATAACCACGATAAAACTGCAATGAGTCTCCTTCTCAGTTCTTTACAGCATAAGGTGATCACCATTTGTAAGGTCAAGGAAAAAAAAATACAATCCTCCCCTGGGATATACAATTAAGCATATCAAAGAGGTTATTTGCGTCCATCTGTAGCATCTGGCACTGGCCACAGTCAAGAGACAGAATACCAGACCAGATGGACCAGTGTGTATGGAAATTCTTATAATCTTCTGTGATTAATTTCTTCCTTCAGGTCGGATATGTCTCTTCAAATTGTGTATCAACATCCAACCAAAATTGATGCTGACATATCGTTGATTGTACTGAGAGTTTATCTGCAGCTCAGCATTCTGGGACAGTTTAGTCCCTTGCTTAGCTCAACTCTAAAGCAGGATTTCTTTATCAGTGAATTTCTACATTCACTCACACATTTTCCAAGCCTTGTCCTCAGAGATTACTGACAGAGACCATGACTCAACTGTAATTTGAACCAAAAATCTTTTTTAGTTCCTGAATCTTTGCTACTGTAAGACTGTAGCCTACAAGACTGTAGACTATAAAGACTCCAAATGATTTTCGAATCATAAAGTCTTGTCTGTGAACTTATAGAGCCTAGGTTTGCATGGCAGGATCCTAAAATTTACCACAAATTCTTTTGGAATGACTGCACTGTTTTTCTGTGATTCAGGCAAAGACATGCAAAGCAAAGGTGATGTAAAACAACAAAGATAACAGAAATCTTGTCTTTTTCAAGAGTCACCTATTGCATATTTTTTTGTTTTAGGATCATATAGGTAAGAATAATAAATTATTTTTTAATACTTATTTTATCTATAAATAATTTACTTTACAAATAATTAGAAATCATTAGTTCTGCACTATAAAATGATGACATTACATTATTATAATACATCAGGGACTTTGTTGCCATATTTTAAACTTCTTGACTAACTAGGCCTTCTGTAAGCATAGTCAAATTCAGCTACATGAAGGCCAGGGACTGAATCGTGCTCTCTAGAAGGTGCCCTTGAATCCAGGAATCCAAAAATGTTATAGAAAAGGGTTGCTGTAGAATGGTTGTTCAGGCAGTGAAAAGAAAGAGCTCCTGCAGATATGACTGCTTTGTCTTTACATAGTATTTAGAGGGAAATAGTCTCCACACACAGCCCCTAGCCCTTTCCTGAATCTGAACTCAGCTTCCCTATGGACATGAATTAAGCATCATCCTAAACCTCAGCAGAAATGTAAAAACCAGACGCTGCTTCTGAAGAGAAGCGAGTTTCCCCGAGGAGAAATACTACACATATCCTATGTACACAGAGAGGGGTGCCCTGGCAAAAATGCCCACTTATTGAGACACTGCATTTGAGCAAACTGCTCCTCTTAGTCTCTTGTTGTGTAACAGAGGAGCACAGACAGGGCAAGCACACACCCCGAGGCACCACTGCTGACTGCCATACAGCCCTGCCTTTACCTGGGCCTGTCCTAGTGACCTTCTTAGCAACACAAATAAAGCACTGCACAGCTCTCCCCTTGCCGAGCAGCAGCAGAATCCACCCTTTCTCCGCCCACAAAAAATGTGCCTTGAGTCTTTAGACTGATAGGTAATAAGCTAAATTTTTTAATGTCTTGTTCTAGATATTGACAATAAGACTTCCAAAAACATATGGTTAAAAAAAAATAATAAAACAGAAAGCTAAATGGATGATTTAATCATCACAGTAACTGGACGTATGAAACATATGGAATACTCTGAAGTCTACATCCAAGGTCAAAAAAGGTGTGTGGCTAAATGACCACTGTACATTGATCATCAGGAACATGGGGCTCTGGTGGACAAGATGCAGATCCCACAGCCTTCTGCAGAGCACTTGAAACTCCTCAGCTCAGATGAAGAGGAGCCAATGGGGCAGCCCTGTTGCTGAGCTCTAATACTGCTCCTTCCTGTCCTACTTATTTAGTGTATTTTTCCCTCCAGCTTCAAATTGCCTGTGTCTTTCTTTGAGAACTACTTGGGTCTTTAAACTACGTGGGTCTTTAATGGCTCTTCTAATGCTTCCCTCCTTCACTTCTGATCAAAGAGAAAGAAAGGATGGGAACGAATTTACACTTCAGCTTAATTTCCATCTTCCTCCTCTTTTCTCCCTCCCTTCTTCTTTCCCTTGATTGCTGAAATCACCTCAATGATTTTGTTCACAATTTTTGGTAAAACGAATTGACTGAACAGCTGCAGACAAAATCTAACTTGCAGCAGAAGCAGAAGGCAGCCAACAGGGACAATGAAAGTAGAGGCTGGGGTGATACAGTCAGCTCTTTGGGTCACTGTTCTAGAAAATCCCCTTGGATTTCTAAAACCAGTGAAGAGAAATGCATGTCCATAGTGCTCCTTGAAGCAGTAAAGGAAACCATCACCAGCAGCAGAAACTGCTCTCACAAAGAAAGGACTGAAACAAAACACTGCATTTAACCACACAGCCCAGGCATTTCCCATGTATTCTTACAACGAAAATCAGTACTTCTTTGCAGAACTGGCTTTCTAAAAAGGCACCTATCCTTCTCAGGACATTACAGGGACAAATTCCCAGGACTTCTTCCAAAGAAAGTACCAGGAGCCATACCACTGCAAAGTTCCTTAAATTGCAAGCACCAAATATTCTGGCTGAAGTTTGAAAATACCTTTCCAGAATGCTGGGAAAGAAAAGTAACAATATAGTTCTTTTCCTTTCATATGTGTTATGTCAGGATCTAACAAGATTTTAAAAAATCATCATATTTTTGCACTACAGCATAGACAAATTGAATCACCTGGCAATGTATGATTCACCATCCAGTGTATCAAAGTAAGCCAGGAGCAGAGCTAGGGAAAATGTTTGGGGGTACTTGTCCTCAGTTCTGTTCCATGTTGCTGCTGAGGAAAAACCTCTTCAGCACTGCTCATTAACAACTGGAATATGGCTTCACTGACATCAGTGGCAAAATTTCTCATCAAGGAATGCACAAAGGGCTCAGGTTTTGACTGTTTTTCAAATAGTCATAAAGTATTAATTAGACTAGTAGGGGAGGCTGCTCATTTTGCCAGTGTATATTTCCTAATGACTGGGCCAGGAAAAGTAGCTGAGTATATGGCTAGTTAAATAGAAAATAACCTGTCTGGAATAAAAATTACCTGAACTGAAATAAGCTTTGATATACACCACTGGCAGAATTTGCCCACCCTGCCATCTGAGCAGAATTTGGTACCTTGATATTTGGTTACAAGATATATTCTTTTTATACTAAGCAAATGCACATCAATTCCGAAGAACAGGCACCCACATGACCTTCTTCTGTTCCAGACTACTGCAATCCTGGCATGTTCGTACTGCCTAGTGTCAGAAAAGTAAGTTACCAGGTAAATGGATGTTTGTAGGGCACAGACACTTTTTGCCTCTAGATCCTCCATGGGAAAAAAAAATGTTTCAAAAGAAGTTAGTAAGAATTCTCTGCTCTGCTTCTCTTCTTCAAGCCTCTATAAGGTGCTGAATACATTTCTCAAGGAAAATTAATTTCTTTGTCTTTTCCTTGCCTCTAATGAACTGCCTCTGAATGCATGAGGGGACAGGAAGGAGAGCAGGCTCCATGGTGAGATAATAAAAAGTGAAAAGGCATTCAAAGCCATCAGTATCTTCCAAACTTACTCTGACAGAAATATGTTGGACTGTAGACAGGGGAACAAGATCAGGGAAACTTAGAATAGCTTTGGCATTCATTACTAAACTACAAAGAAAAGATGACATTGGGGGAGCAGGGGTCCTCCTGCAATCCTACAGAGACGTTACACAAGCACATGACTAGATGTAGGCCACATAAATTTAGGATTACACTAGGTCCTATCCAGGCTACCAGCATTCCTAAACACAGTACTCAGTGAACACCAGTGAATGACAAACTCTCCTGTGAAAGCACAGAACATCATAGTTATCAGTAGCATAATTGGAATATACGAAAAGCAGAGAGGAGCTACCATTAGACAAGTAAATCAAGAACAAGTAAAGGAAAGAGAAAAATGTCAGGTTTATACCTACTGTTTTCACTTTCATCTCACCAGATACTAAAAGATCCACAGTGCTTGCAACTCAGAAAACATGCCTATATAACTGAAAGCTCCAAGAGTCATTGGAGTGAAACTCTCACATGATTCCCCATAACTCAGGGAAGTTACAAAAGATGAAGGCTTTAATCCAATAAACACAGGGATTCCTAAGTGTTAAATCAGGCAGTGAGAATCTTTTCGGAGTAGAAGCCAAGTAAAGACCTTGGCAGAACACATTTCCTATGGGTAGTCCAGTTAATGTAACAACCAAATAAAATTAATTGTGTCTTTCTTTTTTTTTCCTCTTTTTTTTTTTTAATTCTCTTCTTCAGAAACACTTGAATTCTTCAACAGTTTCAGACCTATTATATCTATTATGTGCACTGAAACATTGGTAGCTGAGACAGCAAACCTGCAGAACCAGCTAGACAGAAATATTTCCAGACATCATCCCTGTAAAGTCTCCACTGGCTGGGGTTATTAAGCAAACCAGCTGGAGCAGGAGCAGCAGGCTGCTGTAAATGCAAGATCCAGCCATGACAGGAAGCCATGAAAACCCTCACTGGGCAGTGCAGCAGATGAGAAAGGAAACAAAGGGTTCACCAAATATGGCCAGAAAATCAGTTCTTGTCATGGACTATGATGCTAAAGATCAAACTTTTGGAAAAAGAAACCAAACTTCCCCTTCCCTTCCAAAGATTCGATCTTCTTAATGTAGATTAATAATCTTCCAATAATTTGATCTTCTTAATGTAGATTAATAATCTCCCAATAATTTGACCTGATTAATATGGTGAATTTATTCTAAATTCAAAATCAAGTTCCAAGGATAGCATGGAAACCGATTCACTCTGAAGTTATTAAATGGAGCCTGGACTGCTGACTAAACTTATGGTACTCTCTTCCTGAGCCCTCTGGAAAAGAAAGTCTTCCCTCATTCTTTACCACGTGGTATTCACGGAATAAGCACAGGGGGTTTTTTTAGAAATATTTTTATGTCTTTCTGATTCATTCACCCTGTCCCTTGATCTTCTGCAGACACAAGACCCTCTATAGACTGTAAAATACTTCCCCCTCTTCTGCCCTCCATCATCAAGAATGCAAAAAGATGAAAGATGCAAAACTAAGAGATGATAACGTAAACTTTAGCACTGGATCAATTTAGTAATGTCCTTTATCAGCCCCACTATTCATGCTTCGCAAACACTAAAGCTCACACTAACTTAATTTTCATCTTAATACACCATACAGAAAAGCAGCCTAAATATACATCCCCAGATATAAAGCATATAATCTGTAAACTACAGGAACAGGCAGATCATTTCCATTAGTTTCTTGTGTAGCAAAAACCACAATTTACACCCAAAGCATATAATTATATTCAAATTCTAAAAGACAGTTTCGGAAGTACTTTAAATTCATAGTTTGGGGGAAAGTCACTCAGGGATATAAGTAGTTGTTTTAACGTGCAAAAACAACACACACACACACAGAATGCAAGAGAAGCAATATGCAAGAGTGGTGAGAGAGCAATGGTAAATCACGGGTCCCTAGCTCCAGTGGCTGCCTGCAGTTCGGCACAGCCAGCACTCTGCCAAAACTCTCTCCTGCTCCTTCAGAAACACCAGTGCTGGGATTTCTTGCTTGTCCTTCAAGAAAAGATACAAGCAGGCTGCTCTTTTAAGGTTCTCGGACACCTAAAGCCCAAGAGGTCTACTGGGGTTTCATTCATTTCTACAGCTCCCAGCCAAGGATCTCAAAGTACACGGATGCACCAGAACTGCTCGCCTCACCTAGGTGAAAAAATGGTTTTCTCTTCATTTCACAGATGAGGAAAACAGGTCAGAAAGTAATGTCTTGTCAAGGTCATACAACAAAGCAGAGCCATCGGTCAACTGCATGTCATCTTGTGTACAGAGGTTACACAGAAGACATGAAACCATCTTTTTTTTTTTGCTAGTACAAATGACCTTTCATAGTTATCAAAGCCCACCAGGACAGCAAGTGCAAAAAAAAAAAAAACAAACCAAACCAAAAACAACCCACATAAAAAAACCAAAAAAGCAAACAAGGCAGCCAACCAGCACAGGACTGTCATCCTGGGCAACCACACAGAGAGCTGGTCTTAAAGCACAGCACACGAAAAAGGAAAAAATAGAAGAATGGTCATCCTTTGTACTTCCTAGACAAAACTTACATTCCTTGCACTTAGAGAAGCTCCAGCTCTTTATTCGGTTACCTTCTGTATGGCAAATCATGGAACTTCCCCACCACCAGCAGGAGACTATTCTGTTCTTGTCAGTATCACATTACATGAACTAGGTGCATTTTCCTCCTTCTAGTGAGACGTGTAAGGAATTTGGAGGTCCCAACAGCATAGTACATAATAACCCAGTGGCTGTCATAACATCATTCAAATATATATGTTCATGCCATGGCAAAAGAAGAGAAAGAACAAGAAAACAAGAAAAACTGGCCTGAATTATTAAGAAAAAAAATCTTATATTTTTAAATGTAGGAATATTATAAAAGGTAAAATTCTGATTCTGCAGTATTCTGACTACATAGCTGATGTCACATAACCCAATACTCTTTACAACTTCAATGCCTATACAAGGGATACAGCAGGATCCTTCATCTGTCTTTGAAATGTAGTCACCTCTGCAGCAGAACATGGCAGTTGCTTGAAAAGTCAGGGCAGTATTACCCAAAAGCAGAAACGATACAGAAAAGAAACCTCTCTCCAATCTAAATTGCAAAGGAAACACAAGGAGGAAGAAATCCCTGATCTAATTCTGACTAGGACTAGCATTTCCACTTTTGCAAAATATGCTATGAGATACTGAGCAAGCACAAAGCAGCTTTCAGAAGAGGGCTTTTTAAAAAATGTCTTAGGAGACTATGCCTTCAGCAGCATCGGTCTGAGCAATGTTTCAAAGAGCACAGAGACATATATTAAAAAAGACTGACAGGGTTCAACAATAACATTAAGTTTCTCATGTTCCAGATCTCATAAAATCATTGGGAACTCCTAAGAACAAGTACCAGGTGAACAGACTTTAATATCAGTTTTGGAGATCAGTGCAAACTATTCCAAGTTGGGAACAGTTAATACAGTGCACAGAATGAGAAGTGAAAGCACCTGATCAGAAATTGTTTCATATAAAAGTATGCAAAGGATAACTCAAATAGTAACCTCATTTTGAGGAAACAGCCTTTGTACATACCACATTTTTTCTGTGTTCAACTACTGAAAACTGTGCTTTCTCAGAAGAGCTACGGAGTCAGCACAGGGAGGGAAAAGCCCAACTATGATCACTTAAAACTACAAGGGAGTGAGTATGGATGCTTCGATTTCTGGAGAGCCACTGTGACATAATTTAAGCAGATTTCACCTTCCTTTAAAAATAATTAATCATTTTTAATATCTCTAAGGAAGGGAATGTAAACATTCAGGCATATAGCAGCACTAGTCTTTGCCAAAAAAATTAGGCTTCATTGTTGATAGGAGAATAAAGGCAAGCCACAGAAAGTAGACAGACTTCTAGCTTTTCACCTTTGCAGAACTTAATTGCAACCTTAATTTCAGATCTGAGTGAAGTTCATTTTACTGGATCACTGACTGCTCTGTACAGCGCAATTTTTTCCCATTTTGTTAAAGCTACCAACCTTTACTCAAAGTAATCTCCTGGTGATGGAGGAAACAGGAAAGGTCCTGCATTTTACTGGGGAATGGGCAGTGCCAAGGATGGGGAATTCGTTTCCTGTCATAAAGAAAAGGCAGGATTGCAGGAACATAGAGTCTTGAGATGAGGAGTAAGTCACATTGGAGGAGCAGCAAGGACATATGCATTTTAAAAAGGGTGCACTGCTAGAGCTGTGTGGCAATCTTTGACACTGGTTTGCCGAATACCTGCCTATTTTATGAAAGCACTCTCATGATTTGTCCAAGAATTCACTCTCATTTGCTGATTTTAAAAAAGATATAACAGAAGGAAATGCTTCATAAAAATAACAGAACTTCTAAGAATTGATTCAGGCCTGAGAGTTATACCTACAAGATCTGGTGATTGCTCACTACCAGTCCTCACAACAGACCTACAGCTTTTCCTGTGACTTGTACAACAGCCTAGGCTAGCCTAGGCCCCACCAAGTGAAAATGAAGAGAAACTACCCCGTGCCAACCATTGCTCCCATAGCTGCAGTGCAGTCCCTGCAGGCAGGGGCAATCTGCACAAGGCATCACACTTCACCTCTGTGCACCCCTGCTCTGCAGCCATTAAGGACAGACAGAGAACAAACAGCTGGAGGAGAAAAAGAGAAAGTAAATTAATTAATTCATCACTAAGACAAAACATGCACAAATCTCTGTTTTATCTGTCAGCCAGAGGCACGCATTATTCATCAGCTGAGGCAATGAGGATGTGGAAAGAAGGGCCGTGAAGTCACTGCTGCAGGCTCTGGTGAAGCAGCTGACCCAGAACGGTGCTAAACAGCTCAGGGGAGACAGGAGGATTCAGCACATATGAACTTTCAATAAACACAGTCCCAACTTTGTTCCTCCCTCTGTTTCACAAGCCCCTAGTGAAACAAAAAGGAATCATGGTTTTCCCTTCCTATTATTCAGGGATAAAGATTCTGCCAGTCTAGGAATGTCCTCACACGGAAAAAAGATTTGTTCTAACTTGCTGAAGTCCCCTGCCTGGCCAGGCTCACTCCCCTGCTGACAAGGAGGTAAACCTGTTAGAAAGACTTTCTCCTTGAGAAGATGAGCCGTGCCAAGTTTTGCATTTGCAGGTTGCAGCCCAACTGCCAGAAAGCACCAGCTTGGTGATTTCAGAATTAACTCTCATAACACCAGCACAGCAGCGACTGCCAGATCTGGGTCCGGTCCTGCTCAAGATAAGCCACAAGAAGGTTTTCCACTGATTTTAAAGGAGCACTAGACACAGACTCCAAAAAAGTGTTTGCTACTCGAGAGACATTTATTTTTCCTCTGTGCTAGATATTAATTTGCTTCTTCAAACAGATTGAAATCCACTGGGATGTAGAAGAAAAAAGGAAAATATGTTTAAATACAAGACTGAGTCCCAGTGGTCAGCACTGTGAGGCTGGAAGACAACACAGCAGGGTGGCCATCGTCCTGATCTGATTCATTCCAAAACCAGTATTAATGTAGCCATCAAGTAGAGCAGAAATCAGAATGAATTTCTTATTTCCCTCTAAGAAAAACAAATAATCAAAATCCCAGGAAACACAGAGACTGCACAGCCTCCTTGGGATCTGATTCCTCAACGCTGTTACGGATCCAAGTTCCAAGGGCCTCTGTTGTGCAACAGTGAAAGAACACACAAAAATAAACCATGCATGTTTCCAAGACCAGCTGTCTTTGTGGTCTCTTCTTCCTCTCTCACACAATCTCTCTCTCTGTCCATCCCACTCACCCCCTTATTCATGGCCAAGGGGGGTTTTTATGATGGCTTTTCTACACAGCATAATGAGGAAAGCAAAAACACCCCAACCAAACAAACAAAAAACCACCCAAAAAACCACAAAAAAAACCCCACAAAAAAATCAAACAACTCACACTGACTTATGCACTAGTCTGAGGTCCCTGAGCTCTCTATTTCTCTTGATTCCTTTCTGCAATGAGGACACCAAAAAAAATGCCTGTTTCTCACTGAAGTTGATAACAGCTTTTGCTCCTGGCTCTTAAATGAAGCTTTGCTTGACTTTCAGGGCAAATGGAAAAGCCATCAAGGAGAAAGAACTATCATTTCTTGACCAGGAAATAGACTGTAGACTCTCCCACAGACTACTGCCTGCTTTTTACAGCAAAGCCAATCGCTATTACATTTTGTGACATCCTTCTCTCCTTTCCTCACAAGTGACCTAGGAGCCAGACTTTGCTATCCCCTTTCATCACAGGAGAACTAAGCTACAGAAGCTGGGCTGTTGAAAACCCTTTGGGGCAGGGACTGGCTGATCCTTCATATTTCTCACTTTAGCACAACAGGGACTCTCACATGGTCCTCAAGCATTGCTGCAAATAACAGGGCTCCTGCTGCTAGTGATTAATAACCCATAACTGAGTTTCACATGGGTGGTGCTTAACAGATGGTCTTGATGTCTGGCATGGCATTGGTTCCCTTCCCATGTGGGGCCTGAATGTTTCTCTTGCATATTAGGATGGAAGTGAACTTTGGAGCAGAAGTGGGAGTCTGATAGGCTGAAAGGATAGTGCCACTTGTGTCTGCAGAAATGGCTGAACACCTCCCCCTCAACCTATTGCACCCAGTCCCACTTCAGTCCTGAGTCCTCGCCTCTGCAGCACGGTGCTATTCTGCAGTGCCCTGGGCTCCCCCTCCCGCACTGCCAGAGCATCGACGACCCGCCTTGCAGAGCTCCCTGTCACCATCTTCCAGTGCCCTCCAGCAGCTCTGCCAGAGCACCTCCTGCTAGCACAGCCCAGCTCTGCTGGTGCTCAGTTGTGACCTGCAACATCTGCCTCCTGGCTTCGTTCCTGAGCCCTTTCCCTTTCCAATGTGCCTCGGTGCCGACCTGCAATACCAAGCTTCTTCTACAAGTCTGCCAATGTACCTAGAGATTTCATTGGAGGTCCATTCATCACTGTGCCATTTGAACTCTTCAGACTGCTCTGCTGGTCGTCTGAGCACTTACCCGGGGCACTCCACGTTTCAATATCCCTGTAACCCTGCCAGCCCTGCCAGCACATCCTCACAGTCCCTGGTGCAGCCATGTCATGCGGCATTTCAACCAGTTGTGCCAGGGCTCTTTCTCCCCTTAGCTCTTCTTCAGTATTCCTATGCCTCATTTCTGATACTGGTTCTTCTTTCTCTGGCCCTGCACAGACGTGATTCTGTAGCTGAATACTTCTATCATGGAAGGCCAGACCTGACCCTGACCTGCAGCCCTGGAGGGAAAAGGCCAGGCCCTGGCCTGCCTGCCTGCCTGCCTCTCCCAGCTGGTACGACTAAAAGCAGAAGCTAAGGGACACTGGACAGAAGACAGGAGAAAGTGATGAGGAAGAGCCCCCATATCAGCCAGGCCTGGGCCAACTCCTGTCAAGGTGGGGAGACTTGGGAGAGCTGGGCAAGAGGCTGTGTATCGTCCAGCTGCTGAGTATTGCTCAGCATTTCAGGGGCAGAATGCTGGTCTTCTCACTCTCTCCTGGCATCTCTCAGACACCCTCTTACCGTTCTTGCCTGCTGCCACAGTGAAAACCTACTCCCTGTTATTTCCTGCCCCAGGGCTTCCCAGGAAGACAGTATCAGGTACCAAGCAAGAAACCAGGAGCAGGAATGAGACCTCGCCTTTTCCTTTGTACGCCCCTTGCTATCCTCACCAAGGAAGGCTGCGAACGTGCAGGCAGGGGAGGAGCGGCGGCGGCAATTCCCCGAGCCCCCGGCTGGCCCTCCCGCAGCTGGGCGACTGGGAAAACGAGGGTGGCCGGCAGGAAAGATGCGCTGCTGCAATGACCATGTCAGCCGCTACAAGCCAGGGAGTTAGTGATTCCCCGTCTCAGGACCCCAGCGGGACAGGAGCGGATGCCCTTCCGCCGTCCCGAGCTGCTCGGCGCTGCCGTCTGACACGGAGCGACCCGAGCCCGCCCCGGCGCCGCCGGCCCCCACCCTCCGTCCTGCTGGACCACACCGGCCGGGGAAGTTGGCTCTGGAAGCGGCGCGTCCTCAGCCCCAGGCTCTGCTCGGGGAGGGAGCAGGGGAGGGGAGCTAACGGCAGAGATGTGAGGGCCTGGGAGGACCCCCCTCCCCCAGAGACACAGCCATCGTTCCTGCTCCCCCTCCGCTGCTCCAACTGCTCTGCAAAAAGGTTAGAAAGAAACAAGAGTGGGAACCCACCGTGTCCTCCTCGCAGGGAGACAGGGGAGCGGTAGATAGAGATAGGCACAGAGTGGTGCTTGCTGCCGTGGAAGTGATGCTCATACTGAGCCTGAGAAACAGACGAGGAAGAGGAGGCAGAAGAAGCCACGTTAGAGGAACTCCACACAGAGCTGACGATACATCCCCAAAAGAGGGAGCACATCCACAGGGTCCAGGCGGGGCGGCGTCCCGGGAAAATGCTGGGGTCTATTCTCAGGTGCATGGTCAAGGCACAAGACACCTACAGACGGGCAGTCTGAATTCCAGCCAGGGAGACAGAATAACGTTCATGATGCCAGGGGACCCATGCTAGCAGAAAGAAGAGTCGCTTCCGAGGCTCTAGGGGTGTGCGTGTGTGCTCAAGAGGAAAAGACAGTGTGTGTGAGAGAGAGCGAGTGCTAGCAGGGAAGGGGAGGGATGGGGGAAGGTTAGTAACCACACAGAGACGAATAAGACGCGCCGTTTCCCAGGGCTGGATCTACTGTGGCAGGAGCCCCGCGGCCGTACCGAGCCTCCAGGAGCGCGCAGGAACGCCGCACATGTCCGCGCGAGGGTCCCGTTCAGGTTTCTCCAGGATCACGGGGTCCTTGAGGACTTTTCCCTACCTGCGATCCCTGTCTCTCACTTTGCTGAGAGGGACTATTAAAAACGAAAAAGAAGAAATAAGCCAGAGACCTCAGGTAAATTTTTGATTCTTTTTTGGTTTTTTTTATCCCAATTCCGGGGGGTTTCTCTTGCTTCTCCACTAGCAAGTGTTGCAATGCAGAACTGCTAGGACACGCACACGCGCACACACACACNCAGCCCCTGGCGAAACGCGCCCACCCCGTCCGTGCGGGGACGGGACCTCCTCCCGTGCCGCCGTCCCGCTGTGCCTCGGGGGCAGCCGGCACGGGGAGCCCTCGGCCGCGGCACGGGGATGGATGCGCTGAGGTAACGCCGTCCTCCCCGCGCCGCCCTGTCCCGGGGCTCGTCCTGCGGCCGCAGCTGCTCAGGAGCAAAGAGAGAACCAGGGCTAACCTCCCTCTTTAAAACTCCCTATGGCTCTTACAGATTTTTTTTTTTTTTTTTTAATGCTCCTGCAATGATAGGCTTAGTCCAAACAGGTGTATCTGCACTTAATCCTCGGAGAGTGAGGAATGCAGCCAGAGTTTGCAGCCCATAAATTAATAAACAAATGCAGTAGCATTATCTAGTAATTTACTATCAATTTGCATGGCAAAAATCCCCAGCCACACTGGGGAAGGCAAGCACCAGCAGTGAAGTGACTTACACAGGATCACTCAGGGAGTCAATAAGGAGCTTTGGAAAAGGAGCCAGCCAGCCCCAGGGCTCACCTTGCACTGCACTGCCTCCCTCCCTCCTCTTCATTTATTCATACAAACGAATAAATTGTTTATGACTGTAAGTTTTCTTGTTTTCCCATCTAGAAGTGTGTTTGGAGGTGTGCACGCATGCGCTTCTGGAACCTGCTGTTTGACTCGAGTACTTCCCTAACGCTGAGGTGCAGTGTTTTCAGTCATTGATCTCAGTTTGGTACAACATGTCACTAACTTGTAATGATCAACCTGAGTTGCACGCCTAATACTTTTAGCTGAGCCTGATATGCTTGTAATTTATTTTCTAGTAACTTATACTATAAGTGATCTAAATCGCAGCTAAAGCAGTCAGAAATGCTTTGGTGTTTTGCTGGGTTTAATCAATGATTGTGAAAAGCAAGAATATTATCTTCACATTTATCTGACATCTGCCACCTAAGAATCTCAGAGTGCTGTAAAGTCTTTTATTAATGAAGCCATTCAACACCTTTAGGTATTACTTTGCCATTCTGTAGATAAGGAAACAGAGGCTCAGTCATGTTGAGCAAGTGAGTGACTGATAGACATGGGAACTGAACAGACACTGAGCTTCTCCATCTCAAGCAGTACATGCTGTTAGTATAAACTAACTTGTCTGATTTAGTGGCCATTTGAGAGCCTTAAAGTGTGAATATCAGCTTTCCTCACAATGGGGCACACAGGTGGAGACAGGACTGAGTAACCTGTAGTGCAGATGCCTCCTGGGTGGCGAGTTTGTGATGTCATACAGAGGGCACTGAGCAGTTTTATCTGTGCAAGACAACTTTTCCGGGCCCTGAATTTTGTTGAGGAAACTGAAGTTGCTGCCCAGAAGGATCCTGTGAGGACGCTCCCTGCTCCTAACTACTTGGGGGAAGGGGGAAAATAAACTGGCGTAACACCCTTGGAGGGCTGCTGACCCATGAGTCAGCACCCTTGAATCCCTTGTCACAGAAGTCCTAATTTTCACACAGCCCACAGACAAAGTACTCTGAAAAATTTATTGTGTAGTTAAGCTGTAGGGAGCCTGATTTAGGGGAAGATGGGAAGGACGTGTATTAAATACACATCACTGAGTAGCTGATTTGTAAAATAAAGGAAATCTGAATGAGTTTCAGACCCAGATAGTTATAAGCACTGCAACAAAGATCTGCCTCCCATCATTTTACTGTCTGTTTTCTCTGGCTAAAGCATTACAAAAAGGACAGAACATATCACACATTACAGGATCAGTCAAAGGGGCTACAGGTCCTACAGGTTTAAACATTGAGGACTCAATGCTGCTTTTCCAGGAGGGAGTGGTGGAAAATTCATTAATTTGTGTGGAAAATAAATATGTTTTAGAAAGTGCAATTCTAGAGAGAAGAGCAGGGGAACTGCATGACTACACTCCTCGCCCCTCTCCTGCAACTATTTGCCCTGTTACTGAAAGAGAAGAACACAAAAGAGGTTGTTTCTTTGACTAAACTGTGGTAGCTTCAGCTTCTAGCTCCCCTTTTACAGTCCAATGGGCGACATCCTCCTCTTCTCCACAGTCAAGCCCCTGTTCATGCTGGGCACCTACCCCTTGGGTTGCTGTGGGAGGCAGAGCCCTCAATGGACAATAAATCACCAACCTCCAAAACAAATCACTGATCCTTTTCCTCATTCAATCTGCCACCAATCCTTCCCCACATACAGAGATACCAGCTTAGGTGCTAGTAGGACATACAAAAGTGAGCATCACTTCAGACTGCCCTGGCCAGAGACAGAAAATGCCTGGGCAGTCCATAAACAGGAGAAATAGAGTGGCTGTGTATTGCCCCTCTGATGGGGATTTGCTCTACATTCTGCCTACCAACCTTCCTTTGCTGCAAACTGGTGGGTAAACTGCCTTAGACAAAAATGAGACTGGCCAAGAAAACCAAACTCTAGGAGTACACCATAAAAATAAGTAATGAAAAAAAGGAAAAGGTTTGAAGCTAGCTATAAATACATCATAGGATCCTGGTGACACCGTAAAGTACTGGAACTTCACTCTGCCTTGCTTTATTAGGTGTCAGTGGATGTATTTACTGCCCTGTAGTTCACAGGTGACTCATTCATTTAGCAGCACCACTGCAGGATGAGGGCAGATTTCAATTGCAGTTTTCCTCTTGGGTGGCAAGGGCAAGTTTATAGTCAGAAGTGACATTTCAACATTATTCCCACCAGATTTACTTCAAAAGTAGCTGGCTTTGTTGTATTCAAATTAGTTTATTTAATTTGGGTAAACATAGAGTCTTTCTAAATGCTCTTGTGTCTTCAGAACCAAGATGGATACCTTAAAGGATAATGGTTTCCATGATGTGTTGATCCCTACAGGTATGAGAAAAGTAGTCTTATTTCCTACATAGCTGTTTCTTTTACTAAAAGAGCAGAGGGCCACTATATTCTGAAAAAATGAGAAATAATAAAGCAATTGTTTCTGAGTTTTAGAATCCCAGAAAGAGACCCAGTCATCTTCAAGGCCAGGAAAAGTTTGTACTCCATCTTATTTGAGGGAGCAAGTGCAACTTTCCCTATGTTTCCTATTAAATCTTAGCTGTTAATTACTTTGCTGCACTCAGAACTGAAAAATCAGTGCTGTTTTAAAATCACAGATCTCTCAGATTGGATCCAATGGGGAAACTCTATTAGCATTCATCAATACAGGGTGCCTTCCAGAGAGTGGACAGCTTTGCCTCCACCCAGTAGAAGCTACCAAGGTAGAGCATTAGTCAGTGCTTTTTTAAGAGAATAAGGCCAGCTAGAACGGCCTGTCACCCAGAAGCTTTTCCCAGATGGAACTGTTTCTCTCAAGGTTCAAAACAGTTCCATTATTTTTTTTAATGTACTTTTCCAAAAACAAAAAGGAGGGTGAAAACAGGTTTCGCTTATGATGTTAAAGTACAGTTTTAAATAAAATAAAACGAACCAGAGGGAATTGCATGCTGTAGAGAGCTTAGGACTGGCATTTAGACACCTTTGTGTTTAGCAAGCTATTTCAAATTCTGCTGACAACAGCAGTGACCAAAAATCTGGTAAGTTCCTCAGCACTGCTGGCAGAATTAACTGCTCTGAGACTAGTCCCTGGTGCCCCACTGTCCTTGTCATCACTGTCTCTCTGCAGGCAGCCTCAGGAGGCAGGACCCAGCAGCACCAAAGAATTATCGGTGTTTGCTCATCCAGAGCGAAAGGGGAGGGTTGCTCCTGAACAGGGCTAAAAACTACGCACACAGCTGCTGTTATGCAGTCCTTTTTCTTGTGTGCAGTACTTTTTTTTGTGTATAACCAAGTTGCTGCAGTCTCTGTGGTTCTCAGTTTTATTCTGTATCTGGGGGGGGCAGGGGCAGAAAGCAACCTTTTCTCAGGGCTTCTCTGCTTTCCTTTAACAACCAGGGAGTCCAGCTACCTACAAAAGTTGAGGCGTAGGCCTTACATGTTAGCGGTAACATAGGGCAGGTATTCTCTTTTCTGCTCAGCTCCAAGGGACCACAGATTGCCAAAAGCAGCTAATATAGAAGCTTTAGAGCCTAGTTTTGTTCTCATTTTTGTCAGGGTGAATAAAGTCAACAGAGCCAGTAGATTGACATCAGTGAAGGGAAATCTGACCCTTGGTGTTCATTTGTGAGAAGAGAAATGCAAGTTGATTACAACCAGTTAGTCTGGGCTAGCAGTAAGTCAGCCAAAAGCAATGGCAACTACTGGGACACAAACTCAGTTCTGTCAAACATCCAACTTAAGGGCCAAAAATCTTGCAAAGTTCAGATTTTTCTGACACACCTGGAGTCCTATGCTGGTGGAAACAAGCAAGAACAAGAGTGTGGGCACACAAATACAGCAACATACCTCATTTTGATAAGCATTAATCAACTATAATTGGGAAAGAGGCAATGTCAGGATTTGCTAATGCAAACTGACAATAATATGTTAAAATTGCCCCTGTTTGCTGGATAATGTATAAAGGATGATCCACTGTACTCAGCACTATGCAAACTAAACAGGCTGAGAGTCCCTTCCCTGGAGAGATTACAGACTTGCTGGAAAGGCATGAGCCAACATATGTCAGAACAGCTTTATGAGCAAACAGTACCTTTTTTTGGCCAAAGTCTGCTAGTCTGTGAACCTCAGAGAATGGAAAGGCTTAGATACTGGCAATAGTGCCTTCACACAGCAGTGTCTAGTCCATGCTTTCAGACCTGAGCGTGGGAGTTCTTCACTCCATCCCTGGGAATTCTCCTTCACAGAAAGTGCTGCAGAGATACCCCTGAATACCTTCACAAGACACCAGCAAGCATCCCCTTTCTAAAGCTGCCTCAAAAATTAGGACAAAATCCTTCTCACACTTCAGACCTCTACCCAGTCAGCAATTATGAATGGGCTTTGTGTTAAATAAAGGATGCCCAAGTTTAGTTTACTTCAGTCATCATGAGGAGGTTCTGTTACTCAAGTATCAACTGTCTCTCCTTCTGTCTCACCAACAGTTTAGTCCCTGCCTCTGGGGTACTTTATCAAAGTGGACTAAGCAGGCTCTAGTCTGCCCTTCAGCAGTGTGCTGACAGGCAGACTCTCATCTCACAAGAGAAAACTGATCTTCTGTGGCCGCAGGGCTTTTTCCTCCAGGAAGGTTGGAACTGCATCTATCTCTTTTACTCTCAGTAGAAGCTGGGCTCAATGGCAGCTGCTCAAAGCTTGTCAGGCAGGGAAACAGAACCTGCTTCGACTTCTTGTATCACTTTTGGCAATGTGACTTTTTATCAAAGGTTTGTTCAGACTCAGAAAGATTAGAGAAACCAAAAGACTGGCTGAGTTTGAAAAAATCAGGGTTGCCCACTGCTTGACCTTAGATAATTATTGAATCAACAATGAATAAAAAGAGCCCAACTGTTTAATTTTCTGATGTTTCTGTCACAGAATTCACACTTCTACACCTCTACTACCTATGTTTCACTAAGTATACCAATATAAAATGGTAGTGATCTGTAGCATGTGCCTAGAACTGATTTCCATCAGTCACAACAGCCCCCTCTTACAGATCTGTGATTAGCCTGATTTTATGTTGAGCCAAACTCATCTCTAGCCTAACTCCTAGCAACTGATACTATGGATGCATGTAGCTACTATGTTTATGGAAACAAAACGATATGTGTATCTTGTTCTCCTTATGTTTGGAATCAGTGTTGGCAAGTCTAAGGTGAAGGGGAACAGCCTGTTTCCAGCCTAGGTGTGAGCCCTGCCTGGGATAACACACGCTGTGATCCCTTGCCTTCAGTGACTCTCACAGCAGCAAGAGGTTAGATGCACCAGCAGATCACAGAGGAGGATGTGTTGCCTACTGTAGTTTTGGCTGTATCTGTTCTGCAGATCTAGATTTAGATCTGGAAGGTCTGCAAGCCCAGTGCGTTACACTCTAGGGCAAATATTAGCACTGCAGAACATCTATATCACAAATTCTTAGTGCGGAACAGCTGGGAAATAATTTTTAAGAGTTCCGAGTTCTAGAATTCAAATAGCATCTGAAAGGCTGAAGTAGAAAGACACAAAGAATAGATGGAGCTAAAATACCTGCTGAGATAAATAGGGAACCATTTTAATTTTACCCACGAAAGCAGAAAGAAGACATTTTCCTTTTGCACTCAAAGAAATCTTGTCTGACACAGAAAGGAAAAGCTGGAAAAACTGTTGCTTTTGCTCCTTTAAACTGTCTTCTGTACTAATGAAAAGTGAGTTCTCTAATACACACTGTGCACCGGCTCCCCTCTGCTTCTCTTCTCTCTTCCATCCATCATGTTGCCTGGCTTTTGCCTGTAATCACCTGTTCAACTCACAGCAATAACTGCCAGGTGACTGGTGTTTGCTGTGGTCATCCAGCCACCAAAAAAAAAAAAAAAGAATTAAAAGCAAGGAAAGTTGTAGGGGGGAAAACCTTTCAATGACAAGAGTGTCTCATCACCCGACAAAGAGTGAAGTGATTCCAGCGGCCAAGCCTCCTTGCGTGGGAGCTGCTGGTAGGTGTAATTTCCTGAGATGTATACCTTGTCAGTGTGCAGGAGATGAAGAGACAAAGAAGGTCAGAGCAGCCAAAGCTAGAAATTGGAAGGACAAAGGAAGACACTGTGGGGAACAATTCTTTTGCTTTTAAACCTGAAAGAGCCCATTTTGCATTGTCTGTGTCAAATTACTTACTGGCAAAGGTATAACAAACAATAAGCTGTTAGATAGCCTTCTCCTTGCCCAAGATCTTGTGCAATGATGAAGAATCAGTTCTCTGGAAGCAATTAATACCAGTGTTCAACTTTATCAATAAATTTTTTTTCTCCTTCTCACAAATCTGCCATAGTCAAAGAAGTCACATGTGACACCTATGAATTACAAATGCATTAATCAGGGTATCAGGATTAATCTTAACTTTCCTTCTGCCCAGATATAAACATACTAAAATATAGTAACTAACAGCAGTATGTAATGTATTGCAACACTCTGATGGTATATATAAGCATCTCACTAAGTATGTGAGCAACATGACCACCAAACAGGCAAACAAGACATAGTTATTTGCTCATAGGAGGCATCCAGCTAACAAAAAGTTGCAATAAAGGACAAGATAAGCACAATGGATGCAAACAGACAGGCATCCTGCTAAATACACAAGAAGCATGTCTGGGAAAAAAAAAAACAAGAGAAGCAGCACTGTTGGCAGTTGAAGATCCCATTTTTGGGAGACTGAAATAGCATTAAAGAATCAAGTATGTAAAGGGTAATTGGATACGGAAGATGACAAGCCAGCATCACTTCCAACTTCTCTCACCCTTCTCTACTTCTCACCTCTTCTTCTGCATCTAAAACCACGAAGGACTGTAGCTGTCAGTGCTAAGTGTAGAGAATCAGCTCTGTGGCACTGTATAGTCACAGTTAATTTAGGACATAAATGTTAAAGAATAACAGTTCCATAGTTCTGTATATAAAAAAATAATTAATGATAACGATTGAGAATTAACCATTAGCATAGAGTATGTTGCTACTCAATGAATTCTGTAAAGTTTTGGTTTAAAGTTTAAAACTTATTTACCAGTATTCTAAACATTCCCTTCCTAGTGATCTGCAATTCCCCAACATAGATAAACACACACATTTTCAGTTGCAATATTGAGGTCTGTTATTTCTTCCCTATCATACAACAAAGATTGTTTCCTTCCTCTTTACAGATACTGTGTACATATTTGAAGACTTCTGCTATGTCCCTCCTCCCTAGACAAGACATTTGCTATATTGTTCCTTAGAAATCTGTGGGGTTTAGACTCTGCTCATTATTGCTGGTTTCCTGGACACTTTTTCCAAATATCTACATTTTCCTTGAAGTGCAATGTCCCAGGCTGGATGCAGTCCTTCAGATAAAGTCTCATGAGCACTGCATACATAAGAACAATTATTTCACATATCTTTAGGACGATACTCCTGTTTACATTTCTTGTGAGGTGTTTGCTCCTCTTGCACTGAAGGAGAGTTCATATTAGCACTCTGCTAGCTAGTTCCAGTGATATATTCTGTAACACGGAAAACACCTCTAAGCCCTGGTCCACAGGTTCATAGGCCTTTTGCATTGAGATTTTTAAAAGGTTTTGCAACTTTCAGGTGGTGCAGCTTAGGTCACTGCAGTATTATGCCGAGATGAGTAGTTATACAGCATCAACTACCTGTTCCCTGCTGATATATTTAATACTAGCAAGGACAGGCTCTGGCTTCAAGGCATGCAATGCACCCACACAAACAAATCAAACAGATGGAAGCAGAACATACTCTAGGTTCATTCGCAGCAACTGACCAGAGACCTTACTGGGATACTTGGTCTCCAGCAGAAAAGCTCAACAAAAGGACAATAGTGAGAATAAATATAAAGAGCATGAACTGCTTTAAAAACCTCTCTCTTCTTGTGAAGCACCTCTGTCTCCTGTCATTCCCCAGGGTCTCAAACTCCACCTACATGAGCTCCCCCAGCACTGAAGGTCTCCTGAGCCACCAGCAGTCTCCTTAACTTGTCATATCCTCCAACTCACATGTGACTCAAAGAGTGTTCGTACTATTCACATGGATGCAAAAAGCCAACGTCCTCAAACTGAACACTTCCTTTACCCAGCACCCTTGTCTTTGAGCAAAATGGGAGGGAAAGCACCCAGCAGCAACAAAATCCCACTGGAGCTGCAAACACCACCAGAGCAAGTACAGTCATCAGGAGTACAAGGGCTTTAAGCACCAGGCAGCTGTGAAAACTGGGACATGGAAACAACGGGAAGGAGTAACAATCTCCCTCACTGATAGGCTGTATGCAACAGATCAGGCATGAACTGCCACCAAGATGGATGTACTATCTATTGGATAGAACCAACAAAAAGTCCAGCTACTCACTGTAAAGTGCCAAGGAAAAAACTAAAAACAGCGATGCAGGGATTACACTTAGATGCATACAAACATATGTGCATGCACACATGCACATGTTTCTGCTTTGCTCTCTCCTCTGTAGCCTCTTTATCTCTTCCTCAGACCATCAGCCAGGGACAACTACAGAAGAAATAACAAAAAAAAAGGGAAAATAGCGAAATGCCAGCATAACCTGTAGAGGGAACTCACTTGAAGTACCACACTTCTTTATTTCTTCCATCTGAATTTTGAATTGGTCATACAAAAGCCATCTGCACCCTGGACCAACATATCCCTTAAGTCACCCCTTAAATTATAATTAGGTCTGCACAGTTTTAATTAGATGCCACATTTCACCCCCCTCGCCTTTTTATTAGTCACCTAAAGTGAGCACTCAGGATGGCAACAGACAGTCTGTCACTGACTCGTCCAGGGTACTGGCAGAAGTATGGTGGGTACTGTGAGGGTGAAAGACATGTGAGTGGTCTTCAGGATGACTAATTGTGAATCATTTTGTTGCTGTCTTTATCTCTGCATTCTGATCTCCTCCTGCACAGAAATCTGAAGGTAGCTATTTTGTGACAGCCCAAGCTACCAAAAAAAACCCAAAGAGACAGAAAGCGGTATGTGATCAACAGAATAAGCAGATATACAGGTGCTCTGGATAACACATTTTCTTGCACTGAGATGCTAGTTACCCACTACCAGTCCCTACACTAGGTGCTATCATCAGAAATGTAGCAGCAGGCAGATAAAACAAGGGCATCTGATATTCCTGGCTACCTGAAAAAATGTTTGTTCTACAAGCAGCAGAACTACAGAAATAACTGATTAGGAAATGAGGCTTTATGATATCCCTTTCTTGTGCCATGTGTGCCCTCCCCTATTCACCACAATGTCACCACATGACCTTTGGTTCCCCCTGCATTCTCTCACAGTTCCTCCTCTGATGTGCTCAGATTTTTCTCATATTTCCTTACCCCACTGTAACACCTTCCACTTCTTTTCCTTCTCATGTCTTGTTTTGGCCGCGGAGGAGGCAGTCTGTGTTGATGCAGGTTCAGAGTTGCAAACCTACCAGCTGGTGGACCAGCCCTTATGCCTCAGCAGGGATGAGGAACAGGTTTTGGAGGAATTCAGTGTCTCTGAGGCTTCAATGCTCCTGTCAAATGTGGTGGCTGCTGGCCAGGTAACCAAAGGGGTGATGGCCAAAGAGAGTGATTGTAGAAGCATAATTTCCCCCAACAACAGCCTGAAGTAACACTATATTTCCACACTTGTACAGTATGGTCCAGAAGGAATCCTTCAAATGTGAGTAATTCTATGCCCCTTTGATCAAGCATTACTCTCTACTAGAAATGGGAGATTTCATCTAGCACTGGCAACAGGACCTAGCCCAGAACCCAAAGGTAAGGTGCCTCTCTTCCCCACCTCAAACATTGCATCTGTATCAGAGCCAAACACTGAACAAAACTTGCATGGGAAAGAGAAATAAATTATCTAATGCAGTTTGAGGAAAGAAGAGAGTATTACACAAAAGTAAATTTAAAAACCAGTAGAACAGCACATTTTCAACTTCTCTGAGGGAAATGGGTGGCCTCTGAGGGAGGCCCCCAAGCCATTTAATTATTTGTGGGTTCTCTGAAACCCTTTGACCCATCCCCAGAAAGACTGCTGAGCTTTAAATAACTTTTAACAAAATTTTCATCTAAAGAAATGAAGCTATTTAAAACTTCTGCTTTCAACAAAGGATGATCTAATAATTTGGGTTTGGTTTGTTTTTTTCCCCCAGCAAGCTGTCTTGCAACAAATCACTCTCATTGTTGGGTTTTCTCAGGTTGCTAGTTGCAGGCTGAAAATAACACATACCCAGATGTTTATACTGAGCTTACCATAGCTTAGGTTACATAAATCATGGTAAAATAGGGTTAAAATCACACTAGGCAAAGCACTGAAACAACTAGACAAAAATCCTACTCCATCCAAGTGGGACAGCTGGCATTTAGCAGGTATTTTTACCTCCATCCATCTTCATTTTTCTCCTTATCTCCCATCTTTGTAATTGCCCATCCCATCCTGCACAGTAACACACACAGGCTCACCCACTCACTCCCATTTCTTCTCTTGCCAAGAAGAGCATCCTGTGTGGGATTCAATCATTTGTTGTCCACAGAACTTCTGGTGTGTGTCTCTCTAAATAGCTGACATCTGGAGGAGCTATACCCTCCTTAGCACAATCAGATGTTGCTAAAGAACATGACAAAATCCTCATTCTTAAAATATCTTCTCTCTCCCCCCTACTTCTTTCCAACAGGTTTTTGGTTTTTTTTTTTTTTTTTTTCTGAGAGGGATTCACAGTCCACTACATATAGTGACCAGCTTTCACAGCTGTTGTTCCCAGGGACATAAAGAAACCAATATAAAAGTATACACTGATAACAATCCATTATTTCTGCACTCACATCTGTAACATACTCGCTCCTTTCTAGGAAGAATGTATCACTCTAGCACCCTGCTGCAGAGCTAGGAAAACAACCTGAGCATTTGAGTTCTTTAATTACTAAACCCCAATTTCCTCTTTATTATTCAACAGACAGTTTTTATATCAACTAAAACAGAGGTTTCACAAACCAGAATTTTCTAACTATACAAATGTGTTTCACTTGATGATTGTTTCTGCCTCACAAACAAATAGGGAGTCTACAAGAACATGATACTGATCCTGGTATGATTGAAAGACTGAAACAAATGCGGAAGGGGGAAAATGTTACATGGATTTCCAGCTTGCCTCAATTTTGAATGCTTGATTTTGCAATAAAAATCCTGAATTACTCAGAGCAGGGTTGTTGCTAGCTTTTTAAACATTCTCTCACACACACATGCCAATCTGTTCATGTTCATGTTTAATCTTTACTTCAGTGGAGTATGCTTTCATTCAAAAAGTACAGCTAGCACATATCTGCCTCAGGTCACCCAGGCAAAAGAAATTTAAACAGCCAGCAAAGTGATGGGTAGCACAGATGCTCCTGAACTGATTAAACTGCTGTTGCTAGAACACACACACCGCAACCCTTTTCCCTTTTGGTTTATTCAAGGTACGCTGCCATTCTTCTCCAACCCCTCCCAAAGTGCTCTTGTTAGCAGGTTGAGAGAATTAAGTTAAGCTGACTCACTAATATTAATAGGTCTCTCTAATTCAATAGCGGCATGTTCAGAGAATGCCACCTGCCTTCTCTTTAAGCGAAAGGTACTGAAACACAGCCAACACTTTGCCCAGCTGTTTCAAAAGCTAAAATTAGACACACCTGTTTTAACAGTTGTTTCAGCAGCTGGACACTGGGATTTGGATCATTCAGATTTACTCACAGTTTTTTCCCCTCAGAACCAATAGTGCAATTTTAGTGTTTCATCCTGTGTTCAGAGAAATTTATGCTGCAGGGGATGGTGTGAATGAATCAAAAGAGGTCAGAGTGTTTCTCTTCCACATTGCTAGACCTTGCTACAATCGAAGAAAAATTGCCTTTTCAGTGGACTATGGGATCAAGATATACTGGTCTTGACCTAATAGTATACAAGATCTTGAACCGTATATAAACCAATGTAGTGATAAGCTGCAGGTATAAAACAGCAAGTCTGTGAGATTTGTACTCTCCATTTGCTGCAATGAGTTGGCAATGCTCAGAGCTAAAGCCAGCAAGTGAATCCTGCCAACTTTTCCATTGCTGCTTGTGAAGTAATCCAGGTAACATATGCAAAACCCACTTCCCCAGCATCTAAAGCACAATTGTCCCACCAGTTGTCTTCACATTCAATGTGATACCCCAGTGCAGAAACCTATGTCCTGCTGGAAACAAAAAACACTGAAATGTTATGAAAGAACTGAGTGTAAAGTTAAAAATAAATTAAATCTTACTGAAATTACACTTTAAACACTTGCTGGAGCTGTTTCCAAGCTTCTGTATCTGACCAAGTTGTTTGAGAATCCAAACACCTTGTCCTAAAAGGAAGGTGCAATTCCCTAAAATTGTGGTATTTCACCATCTAGTCCTGTTTGCCTTTTTCCCCTGAGGCAAAATCAATTTATGCAATGCTCTCCAGAGCCATTTATTCCCAACCTAGTGGCAAGTCTTCTGGTGTGACACTGGGACCAACTGGTAAACAGGATCAGGGAGATAATCTATGTTACAAAGAAGCATGCAAAACCAGGAATTCCATGAATTTGTATCATAACTAAGAAAAAGACACAAAAGAATTCTCAAGACAGTTCCTGAGCTACAGTTAGCCCTGTAGTCCTGGAGTTCGCATATAACCAGAAGCCATAAATCTGTAGACATGAGCGCACTGAGGTATATAAAAGTAAACATCTCACAGAGTATATGCACATTATGTACTCCCCTGGAAGGGGCACCTGAGTGCCCAAAGAAAAGACACACTCATGATATGAACCCAGAGAGGTAGCATGCACCCGGAGAGGTAGCATGTATTTATAATGTACATAAATGTATGCAAGCATACAACCATGGCCACGCAGCTCTACAGCCGAGGGATTGGGTTCCTCAGAGCACACTGCACATTATCAGCTTCCCACCAAAACACACTGCAAATTTTCAAAGAGAAAGGGGCATGGGTAGGGAGGCTACTTGGCTGTCAAATCCAGTGATAAATGCTTGTCAAGAGTGTTTTTGAGTAAAGGTGCTTGGAAAAGTGGGGCCACCACAATCAAACTGCATGAGTTGAACTCAAGAGCAGGGAAGACAGGAGAGAGACAGTGACACAGAGACTTTGCCCTCTTTCTGGGAAATAATGAACAAATCCTTCAGAGTGATTACTCTGTTACACCTGCTAGCCCTGCTCTCAAGTCTGTACAAGACAAAAGACGCTCCTGTCTTCCCTCAGATTAAATGTGCCTTGTAAAAAGCCATCAGAGATTGGCATGATAATTATCCTTCCTCATTAGAAAGCAAGCCCTGAACCTGACTGAATATGACTCCTCTGTCAAGGCCCTTTGTGGGCTCTAATAGTACCAGGCCAACATCAATAGGCACAACACTTCATGTGAACAAAACAAAGCAACATATCAAGTAATCTTGTCTTTTTAGTTGCTTTTTCTCTTCCAAGCCTGATGAGTGAGGTGAGAAGGTGCCAAATTCTTTTTTAACTTGTATAAATGTGCCTAAATGTCACAGAAGAGCCTTGTTATGTGAAAAGCTTTCCAAATGTTTTTCTCTCCCACATCTAAAATAGATTGCTCTTTTTTCTTGTTCTTTTTAATTAAAAAAGGCACACTCTCTCAGACCACTGCCTTTCACCATCCCGAGGGTCAGCCAACTGTAGGGACCCACACCAGAGCTTTCAGTGCTCTCCTGGAGCATCATATACCATAGTCCAGAGTACGCCTTTGCCCACAGAAGCCAGAAAGAAGGGTAAACACATGGGTAAATAGAAAGTTAAAAACTCTTCTAACAAGAGCACGAGCAGATCTAAAAGGCCTTTCTGTGACAGAACATACATGCTCCCTCCTTCTTTTGTTTTTTTAAATGCATTGAGAGCATATTCGTTGCTTTGGTTCTTTTCTGTTAGCACGAACGTGAAGGCAGTGACTAACCCCCAGGAATGCTGACCCCAGTGACTGCAGCATCACCATGGAAAAGGCGGTGCTGAGGCAAAACACTAGTCCTGGCACAGACAGGGCAGCTAGGGCAACTTGGTTTAAAAGGGATGAGTGGGAACAGCTCAAGCTTCCATACTAGTGCTCATACAGACATGACTGGTAGATACAGCACACTGAGAAGGATGGTTGGTCAATGGTCAATCATTACGGGAGCTTTGTGACAGCAGATGAGGGCAGACAGCACTGGCTACTCTACAAACTGGAGAATTAGGAAGAGCTGCAGAGCCCAACTGTGCTTAGTGGCCTTAATGAATCAGCTACTTCCCTTTTAGTACAACCAACCATGGTCACTTTGTCATCCCAAAGGTCACTCCTATCTCCTTAGTCTGGCTCATTTCTTGGTGTTCTCAGTAAAAAAGCTCTGACTGCGTTTTTGCTCTCACCAGAATGATGTCAGGAGAAACATCCCATTTTGTTCTGCAGCCAAATATAAGGCTCAAAGAAATTATCACATCCTATAGCCTGTTCAACAAAGCATGCTGCAAAATGATGCTGCTTTGCAGTAGTAGGAGCAGAACTGTGTTAATGCATCACAGTATCCTGGACCATTGTCAACTGAGATGTGTGGTCCCAAAATGCAATGTATTTAAACAGAAAACTTATTCTTCAAGTCATCACATTACAAGTACATCACAAGAACACAGAAAACACACATAATCTACAGGAATGCTATAACTTAACCCATAAGAGCAGAGTCAGACACCAAATTTAGGACACCTGACATCACAGAAGGGTAACCTTGGATATGCTGCAAAGGAACCCTCTGCAAGCTACCCATACATGGGATTCCACTGCAGCCTACCCCATTCTCAGCCTCCTTCCAACACCCAAACCAAGAGACACCTTGTACTCTGGAAAAATGAAGTCTCTCAGAAGTAATTTTACTATTTCACCATCTGCCACAGTCTGCTCTTTCCCAAGAAGAAATGTGGGCCTTTCCATTCCAGGCAGAATCCAGAAGCTCAGACTAGTAAAAACTACCATCCTCTGAAGTCTCAGAGCTGGCCCCTCAGGTGCAACAAGAGTGATTTTTAAACTTTTTTCTGTGTTTTAATATAGTACTGTTTCTTTTATTCGCCTTTTCCTTTTGGATTTGGGTAAAGGGAGAGGAAAACTGGGGAGCGGGGGGCTGTTTTCATACTTTCATCTGTAGTAAATAAAAAATTTCTTTTCATAAAAATTAAATGAGCAGATACAATGACACTGAATGCCTGCAGGAGCTCAGACTTTAAGATACACATCAGCCACCAGTGGCCTCAAATTAAATTATGCACTAGCAATAAAAACCATCTCACATTTAAAAAACAACCAGAATTCTTGATCAGTGAACATTTCAAAATCTCTGTTCTGCAGAGGCATACCCCGGTGTTTTCTAGGCAGATGTAGCAGAATGTTACTACACTGGAGCAGTGGTAAATTGCTGTGATCATTTAAATATGCATTTATTTGCCTTTGGATTGAGAAAATAAAAAGCTAAAGTGGAGTTGTTTTGTGGCCCCAGTGCTAGTTACTAGCCTCCTCATCCAGGTAAAACTCGGGTAGGCAACAGTGCTCTCCCTTGCCTTACTTTAGCTTTCCTAAATCTAATCATCTCCACAGAAAACTGACTTGTTCCGTTGGTCTCCCCTCTCCTGTGACCACCTACCTCTTTCCCTTTTCCATTTTCCTTCCCTGTCTCCCTGTTCCAAGGGCTGCACTGGGACAAGGAGCAAGAGTAGCACACGCATAACCCCATTTCTTTACCTTGCTGCTTGCAGCATTTCTCAATTTCAGGAAAGTTCCTTTTCATTATTGCTGGCTGGCACCTTATTTGCATAAGGATGAACTATGAAGCCATGCTACCCCTCCTCTTCTGCAATACCAGAGTCTCCTGATGAGTTTGAGTAGTTTTAAACAGGGTTATGCTTTCTCTTGTGCCCTCTTGCAAGCTTGGTGCTCTGCCAGGCAGCTGCAGAATGGCTGCACTGAATGCTGAATATTCCCTGTGCAGCAGGCTAACAGGAGCTCCGAAGGGGAAGGCACATCCAAGCTCCCACAGCTAAAGCCTGGCAAAAAGAATGAGCATTCCAGCTGCCTTGAAAATGATGTATGCACACAGAGGCTTTGCACAACTTACAGCCATGTGATCCCCCACGCTGCCGCCCGAAGCCCTGCGCACGGTGGGAATTGCCACGCAAAGAAACACGCTCAATAGCACTGACCCGAACACTACCAAGAGCAAGCAGTAATGTAAAAGGTAAAGTAACTCCACTGCCCAGGGTCACCCTTTGCTTGCAGGGTTTGTTTTTATGTAGATATTCATATATTAGCTTAGTGGCTGGCACATTCGAGGGGATAGCAGGAGATAACCCGTCTTGTTCCTTTTGGATAGGATTAAAAGCTTTTACACTGGTTCAGTGCTTCTTGAGAAAAATAAGTGTCTCTTGCACAAACCTCAAAAGACAGGAGGTTGCAGTCTAGCTGGAAATGGTGACAACAGGCCTTCTTTTGGTACCTCTGCCCTAAAAGGAGCTGTGAAAAATAAGACATATTTTCTCATCTTCTAGGAATTAACCAGATCAAATATGCTTGACCTTCTGAAGAGTGGGAAATGTTGGGATGCTCTTTGGTCAATGCTTAGACCTGAGAGAAAAGTTGAGGTCATACCCAGCTGGTCAGATTAAATTACAAAAAACTAAGTAGCTTAACCTCAGCAGTTCCCTTGCAAAAGCAGCTACAAGAACCCCTGGCCAGTGTGATCCCAGCAGCCCACACATAATTCACCTCCACGATGCTCTCAAGCAAGGGGTACACATTTACAGTAAGTCACATACTAAATACAGTTTGCAGCCTGCTAGCAATGAGAAGGCCTACTGCTAACAAAGATTAGGGATCAGCACTTTTTTTTTTGTTTTTTTGGGTTTTTTTGGTTTTTTGTCAGTTGTGCCAGACATTCAGGTAAAACTCTGCTTTTCCTGGGGAAATGGCCTGACAAGATTATGCAATACCACTGACATCTCATGATCTGTATGCTCGCTAATTCAGCCTATCAACAAATATCATCATCGCAGTCACAAACACTGGCATAAACAAATATTTTCTTATATTCAGCCAAGTTTTCCAAAGTTTTGTAAATCTCTCATCAGTTACAGGAAAATTAGGGTCTGCCAGTTAATAATTTATATAAGAATCATGCAGAATACCCAACTATGTAGCAGGAGAAGAGACCCCATTCTCCTGCTGTGAAGCTGCTGCCTCCTAGACTGCAGAAGACCCGATCCCCCTAATGCAAGTGGTGCACAAAAATGCCAGCACACTCTGAGCAGCTCTGGGCCTATTCAGTATAGCAGCAGAACACTTGGTTTTATTCTACAGCATAACCCTGGAAACATACGAAAATCCTGTTCCGAAATCCACAGCTATACAAAGAAATTGTGTACTACACACGAATATTCTGTATTTGCAAAATGTATGGTATCAAACTATTCCAAAGGAATTTACTGCCAGAGAGTACATAGAAAGGAAGCATTAATTACTCCAACTTATCGGAGAGCCAAGCTGAAGCAGAGGGACAAAACACACCAGTGGTGGGGGCGGGGGCATCTCTGTGTGTTTGTACATAGCCTCTAATGACACGATCACACACTGCCCTTTTTTGACATGACCTTTCCTTCACTCCTTGCACAAGAAGAATAATGCCTGTTGAAGGTGCCATTACTTGATCTTATGTTTTTTCTTCATTGCTCCATTTGTGGCCCTTCCGTACACTACTAATCCTGCTCTGAAGAGTAATTTATTTCCACATGGGCTTTTCTGTGGTGCCACTCAGAAAAGCACTGGACTGTTTTGCAAGAACTAGTTACTTTGGACAACACCTTTCTTGGGTGATAAACTCATTTTATAAATGCTGAGTTCAGGAATAGGGAAATTGAATCAAAATGTCCAGTAGTATTGAACGTGCAGTATCACACTGCAAATTCTGCATACACAGAGTGCTTAGCACCTTATGGAACCTTACACATTTGAACCATAGCTAGTGCTGACTTCATTCCTGCTTTTAAGGGCTCAATACTGTTTCCATCCAAGCTCTAGGATCTCAAGTAAGGGACCGGAACACAAGAAATGCATAATTCAGAGGTGACCTGAAGAAAAAATTATCTTAGTAACTTCCCCAGCATCATACTGTGACTCTGGGGAAGAAAAGGATAGAAGAATGAGATGTCCCCTAATCAGCGCTTTGCTAAAGAGGTATGCCTCCCTTGTAAGAATCTTTTGCTTCATTCACTACACATCCAGCTTCAGAAAAATCAAAGTGGGCATCCTATGTACAAGGCCATCCATTTGAGAACAGATCCCGAGTGCCAGAAGCTCTTTTTTCTTCTGTGCACAGTATGGCTGAAAGCCATACAGGGGAAATAATGAATAAAGATGTTACCAAACATCATAGCACAAAGACCATAATCAAAGGATCACAAGGTTTATTGACACTAATTTTTAACTGCTTGACTTCAGATTGTCCCCAGTCCTTTCAGATTTGTTAAATAGGGAACAGCTTGTGTAAATATTTATAGAGAGATAGACAGATTTGTAAATACGGACATAAAAATATATATATACACATAAAAACACATAGCCTTCTCTAAAACTTATTTAAACTTTCAGTGAGTTCCTTTTGATTTAAAGAGATGCTACCATATCCATCGGCATTTCTGTTTTACATTTTTTATTGAACAAATCTAGAACTGAAAACTAGATTTCCTTCAAATTCCCCTACCTGCATGATGCAAGGAAATGAAAATGCCTGTCAGCAAAAGTAATGTGTTTAATACCATGCCAGCCCTAAACATCAGTGGAGATTTCTGTGTATTGCAGATAATTCTATCACCAAGCCATATTGCTCTGTGGTGTGCTTTTATCTTTGCTGTAGGATAATATCAATATTTCAAGCACAAGCAAAAGAATGTTTTATGAGATTGATGTGGGAAAATACGGTGACAAGTACATAAAAAAGGGCAGAGAAAAATGCCAGGTAGTCATCATAAGTGCCTTCCATTCCCACCAGAATTTGTCTAGTTTATCCAACTTTAATCAGCAAGTAGAGGTCCACTGGGGCACCAGTGACTTTGATTACATTTTCAGTGCCGAAGAAGAACAGCAAGCAAAAGAAAGAAGAAAGCACAGGTAACGGGATGGAAAGACTGTCACCTACATCCCAGAAGTCCAGACCTTTACAGGCCAAAATCCTATTTTGTTAAACTTTTAAATTAAATAAAAAGAAATTATTTTTAAAAGAAGGAAATGCAATGGGGGAAAAAAAAAAGTATTGAGCCATTTGCTGTACTGCACACACGCCTGATAAGGGCCAGATGACACAGGGCAAAAATACTCAGGGAATAATCCCATGATGCCCTGAGCAGGCAGCTCTTTGGGCACTGCTGGAGCCTGGGCATGGAAGTGCCCAAACAAGAAGTTAACTCTGTATGGCTCTGGCTGGGTGAATTATTTACCTGCTGCCTACCTCTGCAAAGGTACACAAGGTAGGTTTTCTGAGGAAAAGTTCTCAGTTATAGATATAATTATACCAAGAAAAAAGGTGCTTTTGCCCAGTACAGTTAATTAGCTACCTGTGCCCCATATTGGCACAAGATCTAAGCTTGTTTATATAAGCTTTGCAAGTAACTCTTCTGGCAAATCCACCAACACAGATCATTTGTCATATTGTCTTTTTTCTTCCTCTGGGGCTTGCAGTTCCTCCCGGTTTGACAACAGAACTGATGACTATTATTTAACCCCCTTCCACATTAACACGGCAGCTGTTCAGCCAGACTGATTTGTTACTGTAGTTTGGTGTTAGGTACCTCAATATTCCTTTGTTGAACTGAGAACCCTCACAGGAAGTTGAGTTTCAGGAAAACGGTGATTGGCACCCTCTGCAATCAATTTTAAGTCAGTTTCAAGTCATTAAAATTGAGGTAATCAAAACTACTAGTTCTGTAAATCTTGTCTGTTTTATTTGGAAGCAAAAGAAAATCTTGCAGCCCGATCTTTTCTAAAGTATCCTCCAACTCTACTGTCCAGCTCAACATTGTCCTGGGGACATTCCGATAGTTTTTAGATAGTTTTCCCATCTGGAACAGTACTCATTTCAAACCCAATTTAATGACATGCCTAAAAAATTCTTAGAAAATAACTCCCATAATAAGTACTGAACCTTTTTTGATATTACATTATTACCAGACGGTAAATTTGACTGTTTCCCCAAGTCCCTTACCAACTTCTTTTAAGTACATAAACAGGAAATTTCAGTGGATACTATTTCGCAATATGTGGATCTGAAACATTTTAATAAGAAATGCACTTTCAGGCTAAGAGATATGAATTGTACACCAAAGAGAATGGTTTAATACACTGCTTAATGCTATCATCAAAAATTATGATAACATGATGGCTTTTACACATTTTAACATTTCTTTAGTGCTGGAAAAACTGGTAGTGAGAACTATATTTGTATATTACATAAATGTCAGAAGTGACACTGAACCAGACAGGTGACACACAGTTTCAGCAGCATTCCCTCTCCCTGACCAGAGAAATATTACCTGAACAGAGAGATCCAGGGATTTCCTCTTCAAGTGACTCTTGAAGTAAGTGCCTCTGCTGTATACCCCACCAGTTCATGTGGAATAACCCACACCTGCCATGTCCTCACATCCTCTTGCTTCTGTATATAGTGTGTTATTTCAAAACCTTTGACACATATGACATGTTGATAACAGCATTTGAAACAGGAGCAAGATGGACAGGATGCTCCTATCCACCAGGGAACAACCCATGACCAGGAATCCCCTGCTAGACAGAGGGACATGCAAGAGACAATGATTTTGGAGAGGCCACCACAGCAGCACTCACTGTAAGCTCTCCATGCAAGGACCTAGAGAGACATCCTAAAGCATAGACAGATATACCTGTAACAACACTGTAGCAGTACAAAGGATGAAAATAACTCTTTTAGGAGAAGGAAAAGGTTCCTCCCTTAGCTATAGCCTTTCTAGCAGAACCTTGCCAGGAAAAAAACCCTGAACCGTATAGCCTGTGACCATACAGAAATTCCATGGGGGATGCATCCTTACATTTCTTAAAAAGACGTAGTGGAGGCCAGTAACTTAAAGACAGCATCCCCCTTCAACTGGCGGCAGCCCACTGCAAGCCACCCAAGCCCTGGTGCCTTTCCCTTTCCCAAAAGGTAGAAGCGGAGGAGTGGTATTTTCTGGAAGCAATCCTGGATCCACCTTGAGGGAGTTACCTCTGGAAGAGCCCATAACTGCAATACTAGCAAGATTTTGACTCTCACAGTCCCAAGAATGGGAACATTGTCAGGTCCCATATGGGAATTTCCAGGAATGAATAAGGGACTTAACTCTGAGGCATTGACTATAAAAGGGGATGCAGAGGAAGTCATGTTGCACTGGCTTTATTTAGTCCAAAACATAAGTCTTATTTTTGTATTCTTCAAACCCCACCAGGCTTGTGATATAGGACCCATTCTACTCACACAGCACATATCCATTTAATGTATTCCTATGGACTCAGATTGACCAAGTGGTTCTAAGTCTTTGAGACTTAGACTGTTGCAAAAGGAGTGCTTTTAGACTTCTAAAATGCCATGTAAAAGTAAATGGTCTTTCAATGTTCTGTAGCAGGTCTCTGCTAAATTGTGCAAGCTCTAGCAAAAAGTATTAGCTTGTACATAAATGTTTTTTCCTGCTTTTTTATTCTCCCAAAGAACAGGAAGTCCCTAGAGTCCTGTTAACTGAGAACAGTAAAGACTACTTGCACTTGTCAACAGAAACAGGTTTTACACCTAACAATAAAGTATTCTGGCACTTTATAATGTGTATTTGCTTTTAGCTCTATACTCCTTAAGAGGGATGCCAGCACTTTTACACATTCAGTGGGAGCAAATGGAGAACATCTGAAGCCACCCTGTGCCCACTTTCTGGAGGACAGGGACTTTTCTTATTCCATGGTACACACCATTACCTTCTTGTGGACTCAGCACCTCCAAATAGGCAACATTTTCCAAGACAGTGTTAGGATTTATCAAGCATATTGGACAACTTCCAAATTTCTCTTATGTTAGGTTTCTGGCACAGCACCAGTTTCCCTTCTCCTCCCAATCAAGACCTTTGTTTCCCATGGCAGTATTAAAAAACCTGTGCTAAGATAGAATGGGAGAGCACGGGTGATAGAAATTTCCAAGAGGGAGTATATGCCTGATATAGATTCTCTTGAAGACCAAACACACAGCTCGTATGTAGCTACTGACCCAAAGGGTGTGCATTTCCCTTGCCTTTTGCTGGGAAGCATGTTTTCTACACAGGAGAAGTAAAAAAGCAGTTTTTCCAGGCTGGAGTCTTCTCCTTTTCAAAGTTTTATCTCTTTTCATAGGTGTATGAGCCCTGACTGAGTGTTTTCATATCAAGATATGTTTGGTGAAAAGGTCAGGAAAGTCTAGCGCAAGGTAACGTTAAACCTTAGCATTAGGATGAAGAAAAAAGAATGTTCATGGTTTTAGGCAGTGGGTTTTTTAAAAAGTATTAGTTCTTAATGCTGAAGTACACATGCGTGAAGGGAAGTACACAGATAATCCGAGTTTCTGAGCTGCCCTATCCTCCCCTCACATCGCTCTCCACACACCTCAGCCCTTCCCCCAGTGCTCCTGTGAATTCTTAGACCTGGCTTCTCACAAAACTGACCCACGTTTACTTAAATGTGTGTACAAGCACATCTATATATATTTACTTCAATGTAGGTATCTTCATGGGCTTTACAGAAATAAAATTGGTTTTCCCTCCAAGTATGAAAACATAGCGCATTCAGTTATTCTTTACCTAAATAAGAAATAGCTGGAATATTGGTATAAACTAGTCTTAACTCAGTGTCCAAAGACAGTACACTATTTAAAGCTGCTCCAGGAAATTAAGATCTTAAATTTATAAATACATTTAGTTTCTCATAGCTCTGATAGGCTTTCCTCTTCAACTTGTTTGCAGCTTTTAAAAACTAAAAAAACCTAATAACATTATTTCCTAGCTGGGTGCTATGAGCACTGCATCAAAACTGCAAATTCTACACTGACAGTTGGTAGTTTTGGTTGTTCTTGGGTTTTTTTTTTTAAAAACCCAAATAACAAGTTGATTTTGGACTTTAAAATATATGTGTATAATTAAGAACTGCACTTGTGGTTTTTCTTTGAGTGCTGACCCAGCTGAGCACTGCTCCTCAGCTCTGCACTGATGCTCTGCCATTTTGTCACAACTGATCTCGAACTCTTCCATCTGTGAGTTATTCATTGCCTCTCCTCGTGTTCGTCTGCTGGCTATTTATAAATTAAACTCCACTATCACAGCAGTCACTAGTTTCCCTGAAAGAGGATCTAAGTTTGCAGAATAAAATGCTGAAGTTGCACAAACACTTGCTACACTGAGGAAAAAAAATAATTCCCATCTCAGAAACAGCAGAGTTACTGTGAAATATTTGAAGTATTTCCACTTGGGTCTATTCTAAGTATCATCATTTGATGCAGCCATTTTGGATTTTAGCAGGCATAAGGGCACAAACCAGCTTACTGAGAATCATTTGCACATATGCTGATAAAGTCCTGGCTTGCAATATACTGAAAAAGCAATCACCAGTAGGCAGTTTAGCTTCCTGCAGCTTCAGAAAGCCTATGCATAAGTGACTGGAGGCTGAAAATCCCTAGGCATCTTATAGCCATACTCTGTCAGAAATAAGCCCCTGGGACCAGATCCTCAGGTCTGTATTCTCATTGCCTTTGGGAAATCCTTCTAATTTATACCAGCTGAGGAATCAGCCTGTATATGTGTAGTCTCCATAATTCTCTTCCTACGACACCTCAAATAAAATGAGAATGATAAAAGCTGAAAGGGTATGAGAGCATGAAAAGGAAGCGAGTCCCTGCTCTGTCTCATACCAGTAAAAACATGAAAAAGGCAGAGCTTGGAACAGTAGCTTCAGATCCACCCTGATACACAGAGAGCAAAACCTGACCAAGGCGATGTCCAGAATTAGGAGCACGCCTCTTGATGCATTGTCTTATCTCTGCTTTCTTCCTGACCTTGGGTAAGTTGATTAACCTTTCTTTTCTAAGTTTCTCTAAAAGTGGTATGATTGTGCACCTCCCATAGAGGTTGTGGTGCTTAATTGGCCAGTATCTCTCAAACACTTGAAGTGCTTTGGATGAAATATGTTGCGCAAGAGAAATAATTGAAGTCAATGGAGCTGTGACAACTGACACTAGCTGAGGAACTTCTCCCTGGTGTTTAATAGGATCAGAAGGAGGCTTAGTTAAAATGATAGGAAGCCAAAGAGGCATTTGGTGGTAATAAGATCATAAATGAGTCAAAGGGGTTACTATTTGCCGTGGTAATACTCAGAATTTTTCATCTTCCAGGCATTTTATCAGCATCCATTAATTCTCAGACCTCCCCTCAAACAGAGATCTGTAATATGTCCCCCATTACACAGATAAGAAAAATCAGGCAGATGAGTGATGTGACTTATCCACAGAACAAGATGTAAGAAATCAAATTTGAGCCCCTGGCTCCCAAGCCTATTCTCAGAGCTCCCTTTCTGCCACTCCTTTGTTGTCTATATATTTCCTTATCTTTCTGTTTCAATTATGAAAGCCCATCTCCTCCTCCTTTTTCTGCAAGCATCCTCACCTAATTCCCTGTTAGATACTGCTCAGATGCTCTTCCATAAACTTCTCAAAGCTTTCAGTCAGAAAGCGAAGCTGGGGGGTATGCTGCTGAGCTGAGCAGCTCTCCTTGTCTTAACAGCCCCTTTTCCCAAGTGTCAAGATGTAACAGTATTTGCCCTTCCAAGTATTTTTCCTGGTTCACTACCAGTTCCCCACAGCACCTGGCTGCTGCACTGCAACCTCTCTTCTCTGAAGCAGTTCTTATTAGAATATGCTGGGACAAGGTCTGTCGCTTCAGACTGCCTACTGCTCATTGCAGGAAAAAATTCGTGACCTGTTTAAGCCCCTAGGGAAAATAATTGTCGTTACTTCAGCTCTTGAATATGTCTGCCATTAGAGGATGCAAGGCTGAGGTTATGTAAGTGTGCCAGACAAATCCAGATGTTCCAAGGAGTCCAGCCACAGCTACTTTGCTCCTAAACCCCCTCTGCAGTGGGGGCCAGGCCAAGTTTTTGGGTGCTCAGTCTGACTAATAGCCTCCAGGTGAGTCTGCACAGACTAGTTTCTGTGTAGAGGGAATATATGAACTTGAATCAGTCTCCTACTTAAAAATAAAAAAGTATCAGTGTGCCGGGATGCTGCTGTGCTGAAGTGTCCCAGCAGATGGAAGTGTAACATGAAATGGGGCAAATTATTCAACTGTTATAATGCTATAAATCTATAAATTTGCAACAAACCCAGGGAATGTAGTTTATTACAAAGACTTCCACTGCTGCTTACAACAGCTATGCTACAGCAATATTGGGGGTAATTACTCTTGTATGCTAGATGTTTCTTTTCTTTTTTTAAAAAATTTTTTACCCTAGATTTACACTTATAGGTCAGAAAGAAGAGGTTTGGCTACATTATCTCTCCTTAAACTAAAGCCCAAGCTGGGACAAAGGAGAAAATATACAACATTACCCAATCAAACCTCAGCACTTACTTGTGATAACACCACAATGAGCCACATTTCTATGTTATTTTCTGGCAGAAAAGAAGCTGGCTTTTTTACACTTAAAAAAATCCAAAAAGAGCATTTTAATTGCCATAAAAGTGCAAATTTTGGTCCAGATGAAATCTGAAGGAATAAGGAAGTAAAGTGAGTACATAACTGGATAATAATTTGGTTTGTTTTTTTTTTTTTCAGACAGAAAGGTAAAGAAGGTTGTATATTTGCCCTTGCTGATACTTGAGTGCTTTGATGGTGACACAACACTTCATGTGAATCTCTATTTTATACAACTGAAGAGAGATAGCACATCAGACACACAAACTGTAAAGGTAAACTGTAAATTCTTCCTATCCAGAGGAGACGGCAGTCACACTCATTAAAAAAAAATCCTATGAAAAAATAAGTTACTATTTCTGTCCTGTTCTGTGCTCTTTGCTTACTAAGGTGTAGATTTTGAGACTTTTGATTGAGATGTTAGGTTCTTAACACACTGAGTATCTTTTGTTACAACACAAGTGAACTCCCTAAAAATTTTAACTCAAATTCAAAAGATAGGGCTCAGCTGCAAGGAACTCTAACACTGACTCCCTGTATAACCTTACGGAAATTTCTTATGTCTTGTGTTTCTCCAGTGGGAGCTATTAGAGTCAATTCATTAATGTGCAAAAATGTGATCTAAGACCATCAGACAGAAAATCTTAAAGAAAAAGCACTGTCATCATAGATTTACATTAAATTATCTCAATAAAGTGAATGCTGTGCTATCTTTGGTTACAAAGTTAACAAAAAAAAAAAAGGTAGGCAGGCAGAGTCACACAATCTGATAACTAACGCAGCAGGGAGATCTGTGACAAGTAGATCCACAACAGCTAAAACTTCTGAGGCTTTCTGCAAAACTACAGGTGAAAGCAATGACATCTTTCATTTAGAGGCTTGCTCAAAGCTCATCTCTAATACTGTTTGTCTGGAAAAAAAAAACCAGAAGAGAGAGAAGGTAGCAATTACCATTGCGGAAAACATAAAAGATGACTGTTGTGTGTGTGCCAGGCATTGGGGAAAATTACTGCTTTGTCTTTAACAGAGAGATGACATTATCCCTGCAGCCAAACAGAACCTACACTGTAAATGCAGTGTCCAAATATATTCAACAAGAAGAGGAGAGAAATCCAACTGGATTAGAAACAGAGCCATTCATGCTAATTGGGACAAAAGTTTTGCTAACAGTCTAGGCTGCATACGGCAGTTTACCAGTCACTTAAAAGCGGTGGCAGTACCATTCCCATTTTGGGAACTCTGGCAGTTTAGTGGTGGGAATTACCCAGGATGACAGTGGGAAGCAGAGCGGTCACAAGCACAGGGGAAGTAGTCTCAGTTGGCACTGGGCTTTTGGATGCATTTAAATGAAGGATACCCCTGTGCTGCCAAGTGGAGAGACAATACTTCTCTGTTCGGAAATAGATTCTAGGATTTTCTTTTTTCTTGGTACCGCTGATCTGGAATGGTCTACAATGATCCAGTGGGCGTAAACCAAATGAAATGATGGCTTATTGGGTATGTGAGCTTTTCACAGAGCCCAGGGAAAATGGGGCAAAAACTGTAATGAGAAAAAGGAATAAATAAATGGGAAGTGGTACGTAAGCAGCACTTAAGTCTGTGTGAGGTTAACACCAAACACTTACTCCAGGCTAAATAAATGCTGCCTGGGGACTGTGATTAGAGCAGGCAGCTCAGGGGAGACAGCAGCTTCTCAAAGCTGGAGCCAGGGGAAAGCTCTGGGAGCTTAGCAGTGTGGTGAGCATTTCTGAGCATTAACTCCATCTGACCAAAGGGAACATGATGTTCACAATAAGGGTGAAAGCACTCTCTTACCACATCTATCTAATGCAGTGCCATCATGCTGCCAGCCTGTGCAGAGATGTCATGTCATTCTGTCACATTAACATCACACACTTTCAGAGCAACTGGAGATGTCATGTGCCCTGTCCAAACTGACCAACTCATGTAGACAACAGCTTGAAATGCCTCCTTCCCATATCAGAGTTCCAGCTCAAGACAAATGAGCAGGCAGTCAAATGCAGATCAAAATCCTCGCTTGAATAATCTACCTCTCATAATACTTCTCCTTTTTCAGAAGCAGGTATTGGATAAAACTGCTCAGGCACAGTCCTCAGTCAGTGGTAGCAGCCAAATTATCAATTTACTTCTTCTGATTCTGATTACATTCTACCTGCAGGTACGTAATCAGGCTTTTATTCACCTAACTGCTTTATCCTCTACCAAGCAATTCATCTGTAGAGTTTTTACTGCAGGATTTCCACTGTAAAGATTTTTTTTTTCTGCTGGAGAAGGAATTCACTGCTTCAGTGCAACACTTTTGCTCATTAAAAATAATTTCTCAGTGAGTTTGGTTGCAGTAGCTCTTCAGTCATATTAGAGATCCTGTTGCAGCATTAGTGCTAGAGAACATGCTAAAGGCCAGCAGGGAAAATGAAAGGGAGAGAAGAAAACAAGAGGATGGAAGGACAAGACAGATTGCTGCAAATTATAAGCAAGTGCAAACCTGCTGCTACCCACTGGAGTACTGATTTGTCCAGCCCTGGGAAATGCGCTTGACCATAAAGTCAGACTGTACCCTCACAGGATTTTCTCACCTACTTACAAATACAGTTCTCTATGTATTTTCTCTCTTGCCTCACTCTCTTCCCAGCTCCCTTCCCTCTCATATCATCCTTGGCTTTCTTCCTTTACTACCATATCTTCTGTGTTCACCAGGGATGCTTTGAAGCTTGCTTTCACAACACAGACTCATTCCAATCTTTAGGGAAATTTGGTACAGAGAGAGCCTGTAGTTTATATCAGCAAATTCGCTAACACAAGCACATTGCCCCAGAGAGATGGCATGTTCAGCTGCCAGTGAGTTTACTTCAGCTCCTTTGCTTCTGCAGCAGACAACTCCCTCCTCAGGAAGTCTGGTGTGTGTGTGTGTGTGTGGTGTGGGGCAGGCGTGCAGCAGCATGTTTTGTTACAGTATGTAACAAAAACTCACGACTTTCAGTGAAGCTCCCTGTTTTCAACTAAATAAGAGAACTGGCACAATCTGGAGGTGAAGAAAGATTACTTCAAGATGCAAAGCATGTTAATCTCCCTTCTTCTGACTTAAGTACAGGCACCAGTCAATGATTATTTAGAATATACCACGTAAATAATGAATCACATTATTCAGTGAAGTATCAGCTCAGACAAATACAGAAAGAAGCAATGTACTTCTTTTCAGTCAGTGGGCCAATTTCACCCCCAAAGCAAGTCAAAAGCCTACCTGAGGCTCTTCATCAGTTGAATTCAGCTTTGTTTTAATAAAATCAAAGTAGAGTCCCTTAGCGTAAAAGTGCTAATGGCTTCAGGGAATTCATGATTGTACAACGACATCTACTTTTCTTTAAGTAGCAGAACAAGGAGGAGCTGCATAGCCTGTCCTGGACACAGGAAAAATAATGTGATTGGTCACTGTTCAGCCTAAGGCAACATACTAAAACATCAAATAAAAAAACTGCAGTATTTGTTTAGAGAGGGAATACTGCTCTAACACAAAAAGAACTCATATGCCAGAAACCTCCCTGCCTCAGGTGAAACAAGAAATGTAAAGCTACTGGGATTTTCCTGCAGCAGGACAGCCATTGCTGCAGAAGGAATTAACTAGTTGAAACTTTCTAGACCTTTTCCATCCTTAGTCTTATTGAAACAAGCTGTCCTGGTCACTGTAGCCATGTAATCTCCTAGGAAGACAAGGGAGTATAAATTTGGGCCTCCAGGCTTGAGTGGCTCATGTCAGTGTTCACTACTGACTCCTTTGTACCTGTGCTGTGTCTCAGGAGTACTTTGATTCACTTCTAACTTCCAGCTTCTGGCACTGGTAGGTGAGAAATGGCCCTTCCACATGCTTTTAAACCCTGGGGAAATTCTGCAGTCTGTTTTATCTCTAGTATCTGTTCAACTGGTGTAATTGGGTTGTTTCAGGATGGATGAAGCTAGAACTGAGAAGTGGGTATCCATGAGTTACTGAAAGGAGAAAAATGTAAACAAAATCTAAGACCTGAAATTAAAATCTTAGACACTCCCCTCTCTTCCAAAATCTCATCCGTAACACGTCAGCAAAACAGATGGTGTAGGAGTACAAAAGACTCTCTTTCCTCCTCAACAGAGATGATGCTTTCCTCCAGTCCAACAGTGATGATGCTAATGCCAAGAAAGCATCTTTCACTAGGAAGGGGAAGAAGTAGTTTTCCCATTCAACAAAAGATGGAATTAAAGGAAAAAAAAAAAAAAGAAATGAGCAAGCCAGCATCAAACAACACACAGGCTGAACTGGACTTAGACACAGATTTTCTAGGCGTCAGGCCAGTACCCTTTCCCAGAAAGTATTCCTTATTGGGGGTATTTCCAAGGCTGAATTAATCTGGTGTCTTTTAGATGTTCATTTTGGAAAAAGATGAGAGAGATACCAAGTTCAGATACCCCCAACACTGAACCTCAGACTGGAAATTCAAATTTGAATGCGTATCAGCAAACAGATAAATCCTTTACTAAACTGACTCTCAGTCAAATAGATGAGAACTGAAGATTGAGATAGATATGCATAAAATTCAAGTAGTAAGAGCTAAAATGAAAGGTTACAGGAAGTCCTGTCTAGTGTCAAAAGGGAAGATTGTGTGCCACAAAGACCAGCAATGGTAACGCACTCCATCAGTTATGTTCCCCTGTATTGATGCATACTGCCAGGAGAAAATGGGTACAGACTCCATACTGTGCCCCACCAGGACGTTTGCTACAAAATTTAGCATAAACACAAGGTAAGTAATGCAATAAGTAAACATAGAGGCTGGTTATTGAGTTAAATTCCATGACTGCAAATCAAGACGAATTCCAACAAGAGATCACTAGAACTCCAGCACCCAGATTTCAGCCAGTGTAAGTTTTAAGCCAGTATTGACTCCAAGTGCAGGGTTTGCAAGGTTTGGTAAAAGCAGCTCTTCCTCAGGAATTCAATGAAGACAAGGTTGTTAGCTGTGACTAATCAGAACAGTCTCTCAGGAAAAAGGAGTTTAATTACCTTAGTGCTCTACTCAGTAACTTTCCTAGACATACCACACAGTGAAAGATACGTGACAATGTGGGTGCCAGAGTTTATATCATCACGAGCTTGGGACAGCCATGTTAGTCATGAGTTTGATTCCTGTCTCCCTCTTTTCTGAAGTGCATTAGCTGCTATGGAAACTGTATCATTAGAACGGGCATGGCTTTCTGACACCCAGATGAACCCCATGCTTATGCTAAATGATGTATCTTCTGTGCAGAGCTCTAGCTAGATCTAACCTCAGCATATTAACTAATCCAGATCCATCACACATCTTCTGACATACATTTCTATACAAAGGAAGTAACTGACAAAAGTTTTGCAGTTTTTTCCTACTCTTTCCCATTCCTGACTGGTGGTGGACTTCTCATACGCTATAATGCCATGAAAACAGCAAGCTGCTCAACGCACAGCTGCAATGATTGGCAGTGTGAGACTTAGTTAAAGAAGCTTGAGAAACACTTCCATGCTCCAGAAAGACTAGAATCCCTCTGATGAATTACAACCGCAATGTAATGAATTTAATTTTTTATGCTTCTTTCAATTCTCCATTTGAAAGGGTGCTGCAAGAGATGCTACTTCAATTGGATCAAGAGATGTACAGAGAAGCCAGATTTTTACATCTTCATGTTAGATAGTGCTTACCAAAAGACTAAGATACAAACACAATGAGACCCTGTCTTCAGAAGAAAAAAAAGCCAAAAACAAAGCAGTTCTCTTTAATTAAGAGGCCTATCAAATTCCATAATCTGAATGAAAATTTTTCAGGGGAACAATGACACAAGAACTTCTCTGCTCAATCAAATCAACGGCTCATATGTTCTTGTGTCTAAATGTGACAACTGCCAAATTTTCTGAGCAAGATGTAACCAATTCCCTTTCTGCTACTGCAGTTCATTTCAGTGCTACTGCACTATCACCTGCATTGCTATATTCCTCCCAATGCCATTCTGTGATCTCAGATAGGACATCAATTTGGAAAAACTTCAAATGCTACAAAATATTTACCAGATTCTAGAACACCTGGAAAGCTATGAAATAATAAAGACAACAATTATAGTATATAATGCTTTTCCAACAGTGTGCTTGTGATTGATTTCACTTCCCCAGTCTTCAGTAAGTACAGAATAAATTATGGGATCTCACAAGGAAAGCAACTGCCCAGATCTCTCATGCAAGCCCAGAAGTGTCTGAAACACCTTTGCTTTAGCAACAAATCCTACACCATTGTGGAGACCCAAGACTTTGAAAAGCTCAGTGAAGCTTCTAAAACAGGAAGCTTGAAAAATTCAAATTATCACATCAGTCATAGCACTTGACCTCCAAAATGTCATTTTTGTTCTTCTTTCAAGAAGCAGAAAATGGTCTCAGTATCTCATTGAAGAAGATGTATGCCTCAGTTTACCAATTAATTCTGAACAGCAGCCTCCTGTGACCAAAGACTTTTTTTCCCCCTGAAACAGTGTAGTCAAATTATATATTAGTAATTTACCCCTAGTAAATTAGACTTGATTGATTAAAGTCTACTGCTCAGCAGAAATAAAATTAACTGGAAACCATCATGTAGCTATTAACTTTTAACAAAAAACAGTCAGAGAAGTCTGAATGTGAAATAGCACCTGAACTGCATACTGAAGTGGAGAAACAAGTTCAGGACTTGGGCTCCCTCTGCAATAAATAGTTGCAAAGCTTCGTGTTTGAAAACATAAGGACAACTAACCAGAACAAAACAGGCATGTGCAGGCTTTCCTTTTTATTTCTTAGCTAGAAAATTTCCAATGCTGCCTTTGAAATTGCTAGCCATCTATCATCCTTTGACAAGGCTGTTCTCTCTACTAGTTGACGTTAAGCAGAATCAAAAGGGAGTCTGTCTCTGGTTGGGGTCTTACACATCTTTACCCTTGCTAAAGCCCGGAGGAGCTTCACAGCTCTCCCCTGAACAGTATTCAAGGCCAATGGCTGAGTACTAAGAATTAAAATCCCCAAAGGACTGTAAAAAATTTTGAGGCACAGCATGCCTATACGTCTATGACAGATGGTTACTACGGCTCCATGACCACACAAGCAATTCTAGGTCACATTAGCAGATACTTTGTTTACCATGGACTTGTACAACTGGAAGGAGGCAAGGATACATTCTTCAGGAGACTGGTGACCCAATTACAAATGGTTTCAACGTTTCAGTTTGTATATACTCAAAAAATTTTAGGCCTTTCTTGTAGATCTCTATACCGTGGTTTTAAGACAAATGACAATCACCTTGCTTTACTTAGTTCCTTTTTATATAACTTAGATGTAGTCCCCTCACATTTATTAGCCAAAATCTAAAGGAGTTCCAGTAGATCTTTTCCACACCCTACTAACAAATCCACCAACTTAAAATAAAAAGTCTATTTATCAATACATTTTCCTCGTACTGATCACTGCTCTGAAGAGACTTCCATGTTCTGTTAACTTTAATCTCCAATTTCAGAGCAAAGTGCCACCACACTGTAGTATTTGCATTGCACTTGGTGGGCCTAGGACAGTATTGTGAAGCGTGGATGCTGCAGGTTGGCCTTTCAAGATGGATAATCCTAAGCAGCCCTGCAGCAACCCTGCAGCAACCCTAGGACGAGTGAATCTATTTCTGCCTGCATCTCTCAGTATCCTATTGCTATGTGGTGCTCAGGCTTGGGAAGGAAGTCTACAGAGATAATGGCTGCAATTTGCAAGGGCTTCTCTTTGTTTCACTGTCTGAGCTTGCTTGCTGAGGCGGCACTAATTGCAGAACAAGGCTTCAGCTCAAGGGGCCTCACAAGCAGAGCTGCTTGCTCCTGAAGCTTAATTCCCTGATTCGTGACCTTGGAACAGCAGGGACAGGAGAGAAGAGGGAACACATATCCGACAGTTGTTGTAGTGAGGATGGCAGAGTGGCCTGAGGGCTCAAGACATAGATCCTGTTCTCAGCTCTATTTTCTACTGGATGTCAGCTGTGGACATCTCACAAATCTTTGCTTGGACTTAAGTTTGTCTCGTAATGGCAATGATCAAGCGCTTTGAGATATTTGGAAGACAGAAAATGCAAAAACATTTTGTAGCATCTCATTATTAAATATAGGACCAGACAAACACCTCTGAATTTTGTTATTATTCAGGTAGATAAATATAGAACTGGTTGCTCTGAGTCCCTTCTGTGTTTTCCTTCTGTGAATATTATAGCAAGTGACATGTAATGTGGAATGAGAAAAAAAAATGGAAAAAAGGGTAAAAAGAACAATTTTAAACTTGTATCAGAAACTGTTCAAAGAAAAAGATTTTTTGATTGTGTTAGCTCATTTGCATGTGAGACCTGACTTGTTTTACAGGAAAAACACAGTATGATCTTACAGTAAAAATAATAGCAATAAAACCCCCTAATTATAAAGTCCACTGAACTTTCCTATAGCCAAATCCCTGAGTAGCTTCCTCCTATCTGGCATCTGAAGAACCTTCTTTTCTCTTCAGGGATCTAGAATTCTGTGTACCAGTATGAAAGTAATTTAAACCACACCAAATTTTCACAGATAACTAAAGATAGGGATGGTAGCAGGAGCCACTGTTAGGATACAAACTGAGCAGGGGAATCACATCCCAAAAGCTTAAAGAGAACAGTGCTAATGGGAGAGATGAGGGGGAGTAACTCTCCCCAGTGAAGGCGAGATGCACTGTCTCTCCAAAAGGGCAAATGAAGGACACTTCGTTTGAGCCTTCCAGCTCCGCAAACCCAGAACCCCAGAGCTAACAGAAGGGGCTTCCTGACACCAGACTGTGCCGGGGCAGCTCCAGCACTGCTATGCCAGCACAACCAAGAGATCCCATGCACAAGACAGGGCAGAAAAAGCCACCATCTCCAGGTGAAGCCATTCTCCAGGGCAAAAAGAAGGCTCCATGTCCAAATAAAACCAGGTCAACCTTCCACATGGTGTTCTTTTGATTTGGTCCTCTCCAGCCTCCTCTACACTGTCTGCTTATGACACCTGGGAAAATCAGTAGTTATACGGCACATGCCCCTAACTTGAGGAATTCTGTGTCCAGCACTTCAGTATTTGTGGTAGTGTCTACCTTCTAAAGACAAAGGAGGATCTAAATGACCTCCCTATGTGCCTGACAAAAAAAAAAGTAAACAAAGGGAAAGTCATGCAGTACAGTTTTTCCTGCAGGCAATTAGTAGGGTCAGTCTCAACATGCAAAACATAAGAAAGGCTGATTTTTGGAGACTCACGCTGAACCTCAAAACGTCATTGTGCACCTTGTTGGGGGGAAGTTTGCTTACTTTTCTCACTAACAGCTTCAACTTCCCCCACTAGGTCTGATGGGAGAATTATACTCACTTCATAGTAAGCAGAAGTCAAATTCAAAGCAGTTTTACATCAATAGCGGCAGGTAGGGAGAGGTGAAGACGCTGAGGTGAGAGGAACTATGTTCAAATAACACATAAAAATGTCCAATATTACTTCTTTTCTTTCAGATTTGCTATAAACCCTACAGAGATTAAAATAATAGCAATGGAACTCCAAAGAAAATAGACGAGAAAAAGCGATACACAAGTACTAAACGTTATGTGGTACACAATGGCCACACTATGACCAGAAAGACGAATGGACTTCTGATTTTTATTCCTGGACCTGCCACATCTTTGCCAGTTCAACTTCAGCAAGCCATTTATAGGTCTTCTGTACGTCCCTTTCATAGTTTATAAAAGCGACAAAAATACTTTGAGCTCTTCATACAAGAAGTGCCGTACATGACCAGGGTGTTATAATTACTATTAATCCATAGGATTTGCATTTAAAAAACCCAAATAAACAAATCCCAAGTCCTTCTTAAAAATAAGGAGTGTAGGACTGGGCTATGATGCTGGAAATATTCATAATAAGATATTTCTGAGGATATTAATTTATGGATCACTTTTCTCCTATACAGCATTGATATACATTAATAATCTTCATGGAAAAGAGAGAGTCTTGGCAGTAAGATTCAAGAGTACCCGGTAAAAGAGCCCAAATTACAAGTGCTCCTGAAATGACAGTTTGTTCACTGTGTCACACTGGCATCTCCTTATACCATCTCACAATTTTATTTTTTTTTTTACGGTATCTCACTTGATAGAAAGAATCCTTGTAAATCCAAACTGAAGCACATTTAGAGCAGTTATTACTCCCAAACTAAATAACTTCCCTTCCCTCTGATTTACAGAGACATGCATATTTTTATCTTCAAGTGTTTCTATTCTACAAATATGACCAAGAAAAATCTGTAGCCTGACAATGCAGCATTGGCATCTTCTGCTGAAGGAAACCAGTTCTTCCCTGACATCTTCAGTGACTACCAAGTGGTTTTCCGTATCATTTTCCAATGTTTACATTATATATGAATATGTAATAATAATAATACATTATGCAATAATATATACCATAAATAATAGCGTATAATTATGTAGCATATTACAATATATAATTATGTTGCATTAGAAATAAAAGCAATACTACTAACTTGTACTGTGGCATGAGAATCAATTGAAGATGTAACATTATTGCATCTGAATACGAAGCATGGAGTGCAGTGGAATTTGCACTCCATGCTTCGTATTCAGATGACTAATATTGAGGAATGGCAAAGAAAATTTCAGCACCAGAGCTGCTTCCCATGAATAGATAACGCTTCATCTAGATATCTAGAAAAGCACATTAGACTTCTGTATCCTCTCATAAATATACACCAGCAGTTGTACTGGACAGGTATGGGCTTAGCAAACACATTGGACTGCCCTGGCCACACTGAGTGCATGCTCAGAGCTCTTTATGTCAAACACATCGACCACCTTCTGCTCAACATAGATACTGCCTTCATCATTAGAGTTTCCAAGCAGTTGAAGTGAAAGACTGCCTTCCTCTTTTCTTACATTTCTCTATTTAATGTCAGGATTTTTTGAGACACTTGCTTAAGTAGCAAGTTACCACAGACTGAGTGTTCATCACTGTCTCAGTTTCAGCATAAGTGTGCTGTGGCCACAGCAGTTTGCCTTGGTCGGAACTGTCACCTTAATCTGTGCTGCCCCTGTCTGTTGATCATCTCTGCCTGTCATCTCTCAACTTGATTTTAGAATAGCATCTCTTTGGGCAGGCAACCACATCTGCAACATGTTTTAGCCATTGACTAGCATAAGGCAGCTGCAATATGAATAGAGAAAAAGTTGTCAAAAATTAAGAGAAGCGGAGGGAGCTCCACTGGCCACAGCAGTGAGCTTTAAAACCCTAAGTTGTCCAGCTTGACGCATGCCACAGAAGAATCCATTTCTCAACAATGAAGTTCATATTTCAATGTGAAGGATTTTGGAGCAAACACTGTTGGCAGTGGTCCACCTAGAAGGTACCAGTCACTTTATTATATAAGGACCAAAGATAAAATTAGATTGGAACAATGTGCAGCATCTTCTAGAGCACAATGACTCACATTCACACGAGACTGTCAAGCTGGAACACAGCCATGGAGAGTGTGAAAACAAGGCTGCAGTAAAAAGTACATCTCCAGCTTCTTTTGCTGAAAATATAGAGAACACTAAAGAGCTAGGGGCACATTAGTGATCTCCAACTTACTGCTGTAGGCCACAGAAATTCATGAACCATAGCAGATAAATAATATTACCTCCTTTCTTAAACATTGCAAATCAGCAAACAGAGAGAATTCATGGGGAAAATTATGCAAAAGACTAAATATCCCTAAGAGGAGTTTCAGGAGAAACTACTCAGAAGGTGAAACACCTTCCTCTAATGACATGTCAGCTCACACAGAGACTCCAGGCTGCCTTATTCATACATTCCAGCTTAGCACAGACTGGAAAATGTGGGATTCTGTACAATTCTACCACTCAGAAACAGTGTATCATTCTCATTGTGGTACACGCAGAACGAGAGAGGTGAGCAGATCTGTCTGGCTGCAAACATCTCTTCTCCCTCATTTCAACTTCTAACAAAGGAAACAACATCGCTGATCCTCCCTTCAGTTCATTTTCTATCTGTGTAACTGTTGCACAACGTTGCTCATCAACTCACAGAACCAAGGAAAGACAGAACATTTTTTGTTTCCAGTCTGGTATTGTCAACCTGAGTCCACACCAACTCGTGTTTTATAATTCATCAGAAAATGGTCCTTGAAACAATTGCTGGGTCCTAACTGATTCCAATGCCTGCAGCAAATATTGTCAGGGGGCACTTCCCAGGCTCTGTCAACACCTCTCAGTAAATATGTTCAGAAGCTGTCTCCCAGCCCTACTGTGAAGAGCTGGCAAAGTATGTGGTCTGATGCTAGCACCCAACTGCTGTCACCTCACAGCACACCTGGTCAAAGCCACTTCCTGATGGCTGTTGATGCCAGCCAGTCATCCAGGTCACTTGTCTGTACTGGTAGTAACATGAAGAAAGTCACAATGCAATTTGGCTTCCACAACAGCTAAACATGAGCTCTATACCCTCATCTCACAACCAGCAAGCACGTTATTCTGTACCGTGGCCTAGGATAGCAGGGAATCCCTGCAACGCATGGGAGTTACAGTGCTGTGTACCAGTGAACAAGAATTATCCAGCAGTTTTATCCAAGTTAGCAAGTAAAAACACCACCACTGAAGCAAGCTGGATCTCACTGCCACGAGGTTTTACCTCTGCCATATTCAGGCGAAGATTCCATTCTTAAGATATCTCTTCTCCCTTGCTGTACCTTCTTTTCTATGGTTCACTGTAAGCAACACTTCTCACTCTTTGATTTCAAATAATCATCTCATCCCTACTTAGTCACAAATTAGTCAAATTGCACATATTTAGTTTGTTCATTTAAATCCACATACAACAGTTTGGCTCCCTTAGGAGATGTACAAGGCAAAGAATGCTTTTAGTGAAAGAAGAAACTGACAGATTGTCCCTCGATGTGTGTGTGTGTATATATACACACACATACACTGTATGTTCTGGCACATGGTAGGGTGTATTTACTGTATGAGGCCATATGTTTGAAGAATTAGAACAGAGGAAAAAAGCCAGCTTCTGAATGTTATATGTCTATTTTACATATTGTCAAATAGATTCTAAATATACAGGAAACACAGTTCACGAGATTCATAATTGGTAAAGGACAGGCAGTCATAGATAAAGATCAGTGAGTGTACAGGAGTCAGATTTACAAACAAAGAAGGTGGAACACTTCTAATCTGTATGAAGACATATCACTGCTCCTGTCTTTTCAGCTTTAAAAAAATAAACCTCTCATAAAAATCTGAGCATGCCAAATGTAGCAGAAGCATTATCATAATCCTTGCATCATGTGTGGATCTACTGGAGTAAGTGTCCACTTCCACTGGTGGAATCACTGAGCACTCTAATCATGTACTACAAATATGTTTATAGAATACTTGATGCTTTGTGTGCAAGTGTAAATATGTTCAATAGATGAAAACACTGAGAGTTAAAAGGCTTTTTCTACCTAACAGAAAACAGCATAACAAGAAGAATAAGCTGAGTGCTGGAAAATGAAGCAAGATAAATTATGAGAAAGTAGCACTCAATAAATTCCAATGAATTTGAATATGTTGATTATGCTTATAATCAGAAGAGATTTAAATTTTCAGAGTGAGTTATCTAAATCGATGCTTTCATACCCTTTGCTACTTGTTGTTTTGAGGCTTCTTTTATTCCTTTCCTACGTCATTATCGGTCAAAAATAGACAGATTTTGTGACACTTCCTCCTTTTCACTGGGGTTTAAACTGAAAGAGGAGAGTCTAGTTCTTCAACAGCAACAGCCAAAGGCTATGGCCACAATTATTTGTGCCCATTTATCTACGTCAAGTCTTGCCTTGTGAACTCATCATTAAAACAAAGACTTGGGAAAATGGTACCCCTGGGGAAATTAACTAGACAGGAACTGGATTTTTAGGTGTATAGAGAATTAAGACATATTCTTTTCAATGTATGCAGCATCTTGTTGGGAACCTCCTAACGTACTTAATTACATAGCACCATTCTGAAACTACCAGCTCTCTAATTTTGCAAAGTTATTCTATTAATTAGACAGGTGTGAATAATTCAGGTTACTAGAGAACAATTAAATGCATTTTAGTCTAGCCAACTATCACAGAATACGATAAGTTGGAAGGAGCCCACAAGGATTATTTAGTCAAACTCCCCGCCCTGCACAGCACCATCCCCAAGCATACCTGAAAGCATTGTCCAAATGCTTCTGGAATTCTGTAAGGCTTCGTGCTGTGACCCTGGGGAGCCTGTTCCAGTGCCCAGCCACTGTCTAGGTGAAGAACATCTTCCTAATATCCAAACTAAACCTCCACTGACGTAACTTCAGGCCATTCTCTCAGGTCCTGTCACTGGTTACCCCAGAGAAGACATCAGTGCCTGCCCCTCCTCTTCCTGTCATGAGGACGTTGTAACTGCACTGAGGTCTCCCCTCAGTCTCCTCCAGGCTGAACAGAGCAAGTGGCCTCAGCCACTCCTCATACGGCTTCCCCTCAAGGCCCTTCACCATCTTTGTGGCCCTCTTTTGGATGCTTCCCAACAGCTCAATGTCTTTTTTATATTGTGGTGCCCAAAACTGCCCCCAGGACTGGAGGTGAGGCCACCCCAGTGCAGAGCAGAGCGGGACAATCCCCTGCCTTGCCTGGCTGGCGATGCTGTGCCTGATGCACCCCCAGACATGGTTGGCCCTCCTGGCTGAGGAAGGCTATGGCTACGGCTATGTCAATGAAGGATTTGATTGCACATCAAATCATGATTTTCTGTTCAAAAACGTCCCAGCACCACAGGTGCTTTAATAAGCAAACCCAAAACCAAGGATCTTCATTGACAGATTAGCTTTGCTTCTTTCATGGAAACCCATTCTTACATCACGATAGCACTAGGAATCAATTATACAATGTACTTCATTATACTTCAATTAACTGTTGCCTACAAAATACCTCTGTAGTTTTGGCAGGCCTCATTTCCCAAATCCCTAACCACTGAACCTTTGTGAAACCTAAAATCTCTTCCCATTTCAGTACCTCAGTTTCACTTCCTTTCAAATATGAGGATGATGACGTTGGCATCTACCTCAGAGGGATTCTGAGGATTAATTCTCAGATGACTTGTAATTATCTGAAGTGTGATATGTGGGTAGAAACTATGAATTATTAGCAGATGTTGCTATTACAGTGACAACTTCCAACATTTTAAAATCTCACATTTTTGTGTGAAAGTAAAAAGAAAGAGAAACACCTCTTGATTTCTACATCAGGACTTAGATTTTGATTTGATTTTAATCTTCAAGATTCTTTTAACTTTATTGTACGGGGAAAGAAGATTGAGAGCAGGGACTGGAGAAGCATCTGAAATTCAGAGAAAACCTCTTCTCTGTCTTCCTTCTTAATAGCTTCTTTAGACAAGCAGCACTGACCCCTATTACCCATCAGTATGGCATTTGCCCCACTGGTTAGAAGTGTGCTGAGCAAGTACAGTCTCCAGCCGGCAAAGGCAGGACTTGATACATAATGTGAAACAAACACCAACAATGACAGGACAAAAAGGACTTTGACAGAGAAAGATTGATGGTGGCAAATGGAGAAGTGTCACAAAGCCAACCTCATGCTTGCCAAAATCCAAAGCCACATTTGTCATCTGTGGCACTTTTTCCCTGGTGCAGGCTGCTTGTCAATGGGACTAGTTCAAGTGTTCAGCAGGTGAGGAGATGTGGAGGTGAAGAAGTGAAGACATCATTCTTCATTACTCACTTCAGAAAGGGGGAAACGAAAATAAGAAAGCTGACCACAGTACAGTCTTGATTAATTACCAGGCATGTCAGTGACAGTGAAAGCCAGAGGAGAGTGAATTTTATTGCTATAAACACGCAGAGCAAATAGAAGTTCCCTGAGAACCATCAGTTCAATGAGGCAAGCATTAGTGTCTGGATCCTGAAGTCCTGCAGGCTGAAAACACAGACCTGCAAAGCCATCCAGCCCCTTTCCACCCCACATTGCTGCTCAGGGCCTCAGATCTTTTTGCTGGACAAATCTCATGGACTGGCAGCAGCTTTGGCCTTACAGTATGCAGTATGTTGCACATGCAGTTACCAATACACACATTGCATGTACAAACTGTGAGAACAATTCTGTTGTGTAAAACTGGAATGGTTGAAGAGGATTTAAATACTTCCAAAGCGCAAATTACAGGAAATTGTGATTTTTTTTTTATTTTTCTGATATCTATCCTAAAAGTAGACGAAGACTTTGTTTGGAAAACCCACCTTTATTGCTAAAGTGGCCAATACCTAATCTCTCTTTACATCTTACTTAAAATAATTTAGAGTGCAATTATGCTAGGAAAGCAGCTCAGTTAAAAAGCTGTTATGGGTCTCATACCATGTACACCTAGTGTTCAAGAAAAAATGCTGGGTTTTCCTCCCCTAATTTCCAACCCTGTAAACTCAATCTGTAAAGTCAGCCTGTGATCTAAAGTCTATACCCTTCCAGCTCACATATCATCTGAAATAAAGAACGTACTTCTGGACTTCACAATCAATCCTTTGAAAACTTGTAAGCCATGGAAGATGATGCATCTCTTTTCTCTGCAAGTTCTGCTGACTTTAATAGAAGTGAAATACTTCAAATGCATCTTAATTTCTACATTCTGCACTTCTAATTCTGCAATCACAAAGGGTTAAAAATTGTGCCTATTATTATTTGAGCAAATAGGCTTGAGATCATATTCCAACAGGTTTCAATCATTGTGGCAGCTGCTGAAAACCACTTGTCCCATGTTCATTAGTAGTAAAATTGCTTTCAGCAATGGCTGAGTGGGGATCAGAGCCACTGATGACAATTACTGTTAAAATACAGGTCACTTTCCCAGTACACACTAACCACGAGCCTCTGCAGTACCCAGAATAAAGACTCTGACACAGAGGACCTGTACTGTAAACAAATTTTTTACACAGTCCCTGAAAAAAGGAAGATTTTCTTAGCTTAAAGATGAGTATTCAAAGGTCTTAATAGGTGTAAATAGGTCTAAAAAGCATACCTACCAGTGTGGGCTTTCTCAATCTCCTCCCACCCTGTCATCTCCACCTGAGGAGTTAGGCATGAGGACATCCAAAAAGTGAACTCTGCAAACATCCAGTACAGCAAAGTTGGCAGCACTTCTGGGCACGCATGAGAGCAGAGTAGAAGACCTCTTAGTAAAATTTCACCAGAAAATGCAGATACAGTGTCCCAGGCAGCCATGCTGCCTAAGCAGAGTTTTCAGTATCTTTTAAGCTGTACTTTTAACACCAAAGTGCTTTTGTGGTATCGACCACAGACTTTTCACCAGCCTGTTATCAGAATATTTCATGACCTTCAATGTATGTATCCTCCCAAAATGTGAAGGACATAACTAAGTGATGTTACACTACAATATGACTTGAAAATAAAGAGGTGGATGGAGGAACATCTTTCAGAAAGCCATGAACCAGCTGTATCCAAGCTGCATTAGAGTCAGAGGCAGCACAACTGGAAAGCACTGTGTCTCTGCTAAGAGGCAGAGACCAACAGCTGCACACGGGTAGCACAACACTGCTGAGAGGAGAACAGCACCTATCTGCATGGATCTGTTCCACACATTACAGAGACACCACTCGTGGAGCTGGGCCCGTGCACGCTGCACCATGCTCAGCTGTGCAGCACAGAAAGGTCAGTCACTGCTCAAGGTCACTTCATTCATCTACAGGAAGTATGGAAAATGTGCAAAACCTAAACTCCTAAAAATGGCATCACTTTCATCTCCCTTCTCCCCCCTGCCCTGATTGCCATGTTAAAAATGGTCCCATCTCTTCAAAACATAAACACTGTCACCCTCAAAGCGGGCATGTTTTCTCAGGAAAAATGAGTCACTTTCTAAGTAAAGGTACACTTCCTTCAGAATCTTTTAAATGTTTTCACACAAACCTGAAATACCTGCTTTATCAGGGTTTCTCATTAAGCAGGTGGTTCGAATTCCAGAGAAGGAAAGCTGTATAGATTTGTGCCTTTTTAAAAATGGTTTAATTTCACCTGGTTCTAAATTGCAGCTCAAGGTGCAGAAAATATGTACTACTACTAGGGCCTATCTTTTCCCTGACACACTTTATTCATTGATCCCAAATAATGAAGCTAGCTTGAAAGACTGTTCTATTTTGCATCTGTTTTTCACATTCACTGGCTCTCAGCATCCCTCACTGCAGCTGGTGTCTCAGTTCAGCTCCACAGATCTGCCCCCCCACCACCAATTCCACTCTGAAAGCACCCAAATCTGCTCTCAAGCAAAGAAAAATAAATGTACCTGCAAATGCCTGAGTAGCTTTCCCCTTCACCCCTCCTTGCAGGTATCCATAATTTGTCCTTCCCAGGTAACCCTCCAAGTTATAGCCACTATCCTTCTTCCTGGCCTGACAATGAAGCCTGACAACACTTTCTCTCAATCATCTGAATCTGTCAGTCATTGTGATTGACGCACCAAGTCACAGCTTGAACATATTACACCCACAGGAATCCCACTGCTGTCTAGGCTACACAGCGATAGCTTCTGACCAAGCGTTTTAAACCAGGTCTGGACAAAGGGTCTGAGGCAGAAAAAAACAATGGATGTGCCACCACCGGACTGGCACTCTCCTACACCCTATGTCCATCTCACAGCTCCAGAGCAACAGCAGGAATGAGATTTAGATCACAAGATTGTTGAGGCAGAAACTGTATATTTTATTATGGGCAAATTCAACACACTGTATGACACATCTTTATCTTTGTGCTTGAACTAACAGAGAACCTCCATCAATGGACAGGAGTTATGACACAGCTGAGAGACTCTGATTCAAGCTGTCAGAGGAAGCTATATACAAATGCACAGTTTATCAGACAAGGGAAGACCTTCCTACCTTTTGCCCCAATGTTCAAACTGAGTGTTTCAAATGTTGGAAAACACTTTCAGATCTTCCCTATTATTCTTCCATCTGTGCAGCTGATAATACAGTCACAATTCAAAGTGAGAAGTGAAAATTGCCTAAGAAACCAAAGGCACTATGTTGTTTCAATTGCCCAAAAATGAACCAGAAATACTACATAAGGTACAAGAAAGACCTTCCGCTTTAAAAATAAACTATGATTACAGAGATCATAGTGTTTAACTGAGAGAAGAAGGTAAAGAAGTTCTGAAGAAATTGTATGGTGAACTTATTCTTAATCCTGGGGCTTACACAGGATGATGTTTCCATACCCTGCTGCCCTATGTCTCTTCCATGCTCAGCAGGCATACACTCTGAGTGCTCTTTGCACTGGGTTGACAAACTCCGGGGAACACAGACTGAAAGAGAAATGAATCCCCTACATTCAATACCCATGAAAGTAACATCAAAGTCTTGTCATTTAATGTGTGCTCAGATGTTTATTCCCACTCTGCTTAGGCTGGTAAAAAGTATGGATCAGATGCTTAATGTTTTCAACAGTCACCTAACACTAGAATCAATACTGCCAAACACCATGGGTTGTCCCTCATTAATACCCTTACATCAGTAGTGTCTCTGATTTAACGTACTTTTAATGGCTTCGAACATTTGATCTATACACTTCCCTTGCCTAAACAGAAAGAAACAAACATCTCTTGACACACTGTACAAAGTGTGCATGGGCTATGAAACCAAAGAAGCAGAGTGAACACTGGGGCAGTGGCTGCAGTCACACTCATCACTGGACTTAGCCCTTTAATTAACAGACAAAATGTCATCATTCCAGCAGACAAGTGGTAGTGACAGGAAAGGCATAGAGCTCTTGCAGAAAGGAGAGAATGAGAAAGAGAACAAGGAAGAGAGTAATTTTCGTGTTATTGCTCATGTTTAAGGAGTAGTCTGGAGTGCTATAAACACAAGGAGCAAAAAAGTTCCAATTTTTCATCTTTGGGGACTCTGCTAAAAAGGCTCAGACGTGTCTATTTTAGGGATTGTGCAAAATCCCCTCCACTTTTGTCCTAATGCTGTACCACACAGCATGGAAGTATTTCTGCTGGACATCACAGGGTGGTACCAGGTGAATATGCAACTACACAGGATACTCTGGGGCCTCATGTGATAAGCTGATGGTGTGACTACGTAAGACAAGCACCCGTGGGCAGATGGATTGTCCCAGTGCATAAACACTAAAAGGGATCCACAGAAAAAAAACATGCCCCTCAGATCCAGCCCCCTCAGAACTATTCAGTGGCTGTTGGTTATAGTCTCTATGTGTGCATCTGTATATATTAATAGTTGTACAGGCACACACACACACACACACACACACACAAAGGCATATAACCTCTACTCAACAATTTCCAGAAACTAATTACAGCCTTGACAGGGTGGGTCTTGCATCCTGATAAATTGCACAGCCACAACCCATATATATTCCACCAAAATGTATCTCCGGATTACTATGCTTGTGGTCACAGCTCAGTGAAAAGCACTCTCCTCTAAAGGATGACAAACAGCATCCTCACACTTTTTAGACTTTTGCTCTTATGACTGCATCCTAGCAGCTTATCATGTGTTTCCACAGCTGGGGTCTCCAAGGAAATTCCTCAGCACCTGGTGACAGCTAGAATTTAGATTTCACTGTGATAGAGACCAGCTCTGCATTTCCACAGGGGCTCTGCTCTCTGCCTCTAATAATCAGCACAGACATTGCTCTGTGGAACAACTCAGAAGGGCAGATGACAATGCCTTGTTCTACCTGCAGCTTGGCCTACCCACCACCTTACCTTAGCTCAATAATTTTGTTCTGATCTTATTGTGGCTGCTTCTATATAAATACGTCTTTTGCCTTCTACCTTTGCTTCAGGTGCTATTAAGACAACATAATATTTCCTTTCCTGTGGAATATGGAGGGATGGGAATGTGGCAGACCCTTGCCTCTAGGTGAGTGGTACATCACACTCAGAAATCACACAGGGAGTTGTTCTAATTTATTATCATCTGTAACTCAGGTGATTCTTCTGTTCACTATTTGATTCTGTCTTCCTCATTTGTTTCCCCTACCCAGACAGGTACCTCTCCCTCAAGTAAAGAATACAAGACAGAGGTGGTAATAGGAAGAGGGGGAAGGCAGGGCATACTTGTTCCATAACAGCACGAGGAAAGTGTGCGGGGGATGGAGTAGGGCTAGTGCTACCATCCAGTAATCACAGCTCAGGGAGAAAAGCTTGCACTGCAAGGCGTGAAACATCTTTGGAATGTGATTTTCACTTGATAACCAGATTTTCTTTTCTATTTTCTTCCTTTTCCCAGTTCCTCTTGCCAACCAGCAACACATGGGAGTATTTTCCTTCTATTAAAGGGGAGTTTATCTCCCTTTCTTGCAATGAAATAAAACACCTAAACAAACACATGAAAAAAAACTCACAAAGAAGAACACTCTTAAAATCCAGCTAGAATAGCTCAAGAAAGCAGCTAACACAAATTGGATCCAATAGGAGACAGAGGTGGAGGGCTTCTGGTCTCTCAGAATCCTTGTTGATTTGCTGCGTAGTCACCTTCTAGTAAAAGTCTTTGGGAGAGTTTGCAGCCTGCTGCTCTCCAGAATTTAGAAGGGAAAGCTTGAAATATCTATATTTCTTACCTGTGTAACAACCCTCACTCATTTTAATGTATGAAAGTCTGTAGGACTCAGTATCAAATGCACTGTACAAGGAAGTGTGCTCTGGCAAAAAGGGGTATTTAAAGAGTCAGTAGAGTGGAAAAGTGTGGAAAACCTGAGAATACAAGGCAGCAGTCCATTACCATGCTCTACTAATGGTAGCTCAGCCCTATCTCACCAAAGGGCGGGAAGGAGGAGAAAACCCTGCTGCTGTTCACACGAACAGCAAACATGGTCTGGTAGCATGGGGCCTGGGCTAGCAGTTAGGGGACATGGTCTTATTCCCAGCCATGCCTCTCCTCTCCAGCGGAACATCCATCACACTTATACTCAGAAGTTCAATTTCTCCATCTATATAATGGGTATATATTGGCTCTCTTCCATAAAACACAAAGATCCACAGAAAACTGCCAGATAAGTGCTAATTATTGTTAAAAATATGATTCTGTCCTAACTCCTTCAGACACACTAGCAGCAGCTTGGAAAGTGAACAGTGCAATCTCAGTAACGATGATCATCCCAACAGCACTGGTATGTTTAGCTCTGTATAAATCAGGCCTGGCAGCTTGATGAGTTGCAAGGAAGGCGATATTACGTCTCCAGAGGAATGGACAAGTGCTGACAGCTCACCAAGGCTTCCTCTGCAAAGACACTAAGCAGCTTTCTGCAAATGCTCAAGCTCCCGTGAGAGGAAAGAACAGTAGGAAGAGGGGGAAAGAAAAACATTTTGTAAACTTTTTTCTCAATTTTTTTTTTTTTTTTACTTCTGCTGCTGTTCCATCTCCCTCCCCAGCTCCTTTTTATTACAAATTAAATAATTACTGGGCTGTAGCCCAAAACACTGAAGATTTCACATCTTGTTTGGTCTAATTATATCAGTCGGCCTGACAAAATGGTTTCATCAATGGAATTGCCTTGCAAGAGCTCCAGATAATCAATTCTTTGACACTTAATTAAGAACTCTGCTGGTCTGTGAGGATTCAGGGAAGCAGGGGGAGGGGGGCAATGTTAGGCAACAGAGTATCTGTAGAGTGCAGGTTGTTAAAACTCCTGGCACAAATGGACCACTACTTCCTTCACTGTCCCTACTTTAATACTACCTCACACTTTATCCGTCTCTCTAACCACTTGCTTCAGCTGGGCTTTTTAATTACTTTAATCTTCGCCCTGCCACCAGTAATGGCTTCAAAACACCTCTAGGGCCTTAGATTTACTTTTGGACAGATGTTTCCAAAGCAGGCAGCGGCAGACAGGCTCAAAGCATAACACTTCAAGCTGAAAGCGCACCAGACCTCAAACACTAACTAGCCTGAGGTTCAGGCAGCATTTGGAGAAGAGATCTGTGCAGATAAGACAAGCTGCCATTGTGAGAGGAACCCAGAGCATGTTCAGTCCCCCTGAGCCAGCACCCACCCTGACAGTGCCTGCATGTCTTTGCTGGCTGCAGGGTAAAGGCTTTCTCTTGAGAAACTCTGCCGAGCAATCTGGGGATCACCCAGCAGTGCAAATTGTGATCTAGGTCTGCAGCAAGAACACAGTAGTTTTTGTTTTGAATGACCAATGCACTAAATTCAGACCTTATGTTGGTTTTCCTGATTGTACAGGCTTTCATCTGGCTAAGGGAGAACAGATAATGGCCATCGTGGCATAAAGTTAGAAAAGAATAAACAGAGTATCTGATCTAGGATAAATATTCCCATCCACTGCAAGGTTAACCCACTGATATTTTTTCTTAATAGCTCAACACCAGCAATGAGAGTTTAATCTGGATAAGTACATTGTATCATTTGGTGGCAGAGTGTTTTATTTGGCCCAGATCAGAAATTAAAAAGTGTGAGCTACTTAAAATCTGTACTACCTAAGAAAGAAAAGGGGCCTTTATAAACAACATAAATTTGAAAAACCAAAACAAATAAACAAACAAACCCACACAATAAAACAGCCAAAAAAATTGGTAAAAAATTCTGGGTAAAATCTGCTTGGGTAAAAGTTAGTTTATCAGTGCTTAAAGAAAACACAGGCAAATGTACCCAATGCCATTTCACACGCTAAAGCCATGTCACAAAGCGCATACGGAGCCGTAGCTTGCTGCTCTTCTCATGGAATGCCCAAGGTTACCAACACCAGCGGTAAGCAAGAGATAGGATAGTCTTAGCTTGACCATACATTAAGCAGATTTGCATTAAAATGCTTGGTTACACTGCAGATTCACAGCCTCGGCTCCAGTTCCAGCAGTGGCAAAGACTGACTATTAAGAGTTAGAAGGCCAAATGCTTTACAGCAAAGGAAGTAGCCAGCGATAGGCCCCTTCACAATATTAACACATTCAGAACTGTGACACATAACCCTGTGAACAGTTAATACTTTTTCATTCTGAACTCCCTTTGGAGTGTAGCTCAGAAGACTTTGGATGAAAGACAAGCCTTAAAAAGGCTCTCTATCTTTTGAAATTTAGGATTCAAATTTGAAAATTCTGTTTCAGGTTCATCCAAAAATCAGATACATAGTATGAAAGGAATTAACCAAAGATATAACAAGAAATTACAAAGTGATTCTGCACACATTTCCTTACATCTGAAAGACATTAGCCAGTAACTGTAAACTCCTCTATTTGTTATGTCCACTCCTAGTTTGGAAAGCCAAAAGATCACAAGAAAACCCAAAAGAACATTAAAAAAATTTTTTAAAAAATCCAATTTTTACGTGCAACGTGTCCAAGTTTTACTAATACTAAATGGCAAGACTGGCCCGCGTGGGAGATTCCCTGAATCCATGGTCCCAAACAGGAAAGAAAAATTGGTAACAGTGATAAATTCAGTATACACTCAAAGTTTTGGCCATCTTGAAAGACTGCGGGAAAGCCAGACACACTGTGCAGAACCGAAAGTGGAGGCAAGCAAACAGGCATCTTTAGTTCTCAGCTTCCAATGAGCTTAACCTCATCACAATACCATCAAGAAAACAGTGACTAATTTTCTCTTCCTAATGTCAGTGATAGCTTTGTCATTGTCCTTCTCCCAGTTTTAATATTGCCACTGAGAAAACCTTTGCCTTTGCACTTCCTGCCACGAGGATATAGTTTTCTGTAATCCGTTCTCTCACTACTCTTAAGCTTTCAAATTCTTTGTTTTCCCCAAGAAAATCATCACCCTTACGCCTCTTCACTAATTGTTCACTTCTCTGAAAACAAGAGTTACTGTATTTTTATTGCCATTGATGGAAGTGTGTCAATTTACACAGTGAAAAACTTTGCTTATACTAGGCAATAAGCTTAATAAAAATTATTTAAGTAATAAAAAGTTCTTTTATTCACTGCTAAAACAAATCTGAGTTTGTAGCTTGCAGAAAACAGTGACATTTTTAAGGAACTAACTGACTATCTGGATCAGCCGGTACCAAAAAAAAGACCACAGCAGAGCTAACAGAACATGAGGCTAGTGAAAAATGAAATTTGGAAATTAATTAGGAATAGAATGAGAAAGATTGAAAAACTACCTTTATAAAGTCCTGTATTCATTCCAGTCTTTCAGTGTTGACTGTCAGGAAGTTAATATTTTTCTGTAAGAAATGTGCAAATCTTTCATATTTGTAATTTTTTTTTGGTGGCAGGTAAAAAATTAAGGAAATAGGAGAAAAGGTCCATTTGCTTCTTCCCAGAGAATATGATTTCAAATTTCAATTAAAATGAAATGAGCAGCACGATTATCGCTATGGAGCAGGCGCCTGGTAGCGCAATAGGCCCCTTTCACTGCCATGGCAACCAGTCCTCATTGTCACGGCTACCTTGGCACTACATGTAATTGTCGATGTGTGAGCCTGGCTGATAATACACAATCAATACCCCATAAGCAGCAAACATCATTTTCTGTCTGAGGGAAAAAAAAAAAGGGGGGGGAATGCTTGCAAAGGAGAAAGAAAGCAGCAAAGGGAAACAGGGAAGTGAGAAAAACAGAGTAGGAGAGAAGAAGGGAGACCTAACTCCGAAACACCTTTAACAATGAAACATGCTGCTTGCCTTTTTTTTTTTTTCTATAAAGCAAATAGCTGGAAAAATCCCACCAGCACACATGAGCACCTGCTAACTCCTCCTAATAATATATTAACTAATTGTTTATGCCAACATCATTAAAGTATTATCCAAACACCGAGTCAACCAACAGAATGCTTTTGTATATAATCAACAGTAATTTTGGTAATGCCAAGTTTTCTGGAAAGAGCTGGCACGCACAGTCTAGAGCAGGAAGCTGATTTTTGTATATGGATCATTAGGTTTTTTGACTGGTTGAATATAAAAACAAAACAAAACAGCCCAGGGAATAAACAGATCTTATAGGGAAAAAGAGAGCTCAGTCCTCAAACACATAGCAGAATGCAAACTGTGCTATCAGAGTGGAGACAGGTGCAGGAGGATAAATGGAGAAATAAAAAGTCTGCTCAGTATTAACACTAATACTTTGGTCACCTCATGTTCTTTGAGCACTGCGTCCTTTTACCTAATGTTTGCATTAGGTGTGCAGTGCAATCGGGTCCCATTACGAGTGAATGAAAATGGAAAATAAGAAAGAATACGCAGAAGAGTATGAAGAAAAAAAGTGGAGGAAAAGAAATGAAAAGAAAAGTGCAGGAAAAAAGGGGAAAAAAGTGAAGGAAAAAGCTTGACTCTTTTTTTTTATAAGTATGGGGCCCTAAAGATCAACCGTGCATGTTTACTTCAGTGTGAGCTACCTGCATGTTACACCTGTATGTACAAGCAGGACAGAGCATACAAGACTGGTACCACTAGAAGTGTGGCCATGCAGCACCAGTCATTCTTTTCCAGGGAACTGGCCAACAGCAATATGATAAAGATTTCAGATCAAACTGGATAGTATAGTTATGAGATGGCATGAACTCACTGTCTTCAGATTTAAGGTGTTTTGTTCCCTCAAAATTCTCTAGGGATAAGTATGAGGAAAGTCTGAACTCACCTGACAAAGTGAGGCAATAGTAAGGGAACTGGATTCCTCTTGATACAAAAACAGGGATCTCAACAGCTCCTTAATGGGATGCCAGGAAAAGCCACAGACTGACCCAATCATGGGGAGATGAGATGCACCTGCATACCTCTGGATGTTATCAGGTGGTGTTAGTGAGGCTGAAGAGAGCTAAGAAAAATGTCCATGTACCTGTTCAGAATGGCGCAGAAAGGAAGTGCTCCATGTTCTCAAAGACACTTCTTCCAGATCTGTTTTATTTTCTTTGTAGATTTACTTATTCCTATGAGAAACTCAAAGGATTTTTTGCAGGTATACCTGAACAACTTTTGGGTTTCACAGCACAGGGCAAGGGCAGCTGATGGTACAACAAAACAGAGATAAGCTTAGTATATTAATATTGAGCGCACAGTGGGAATGTCTTCCCATTTTATTCCTTATGAGATAATCATCTGTAATAAATTAGACACATCAGAGACAGAGAAGAAATTCTTCCCTGGCTTGGATGAGCATGGGCAGATGTGAGTCATCCTATTTTGTGGTCTTCCATTTCTTAAATATCAGTGTTCTGTCTGCTGACTTTATGTACCTTTGCATTAGATTGGTGTCTTGTCAAAGGTGTGCTTCTCAGAGATAACACGTGTGGTAATACTAATTTATAAAAGCACATAGTGCATTCAAGCATCCAATATAGAAGTGAAAACGTGTTTCTGAATGAGCCCATTTAGACAAAGTTCTCTGTTCCCACACACAGTTACACAATGCAGTTGCTGCTGAAAGTTCATTTTTCCAAAATAAAAAAATCTGTTATAATTAAACTGCCAGCATTATTTTAGCTACAATATCAATCACCTCTTGCATGAAGGAGAAGCGCATCATACAGATTTGCCAAGTCCAGGAAGAATCCTGCATTAGTACTGTAGCAATATGCATTGCATTCCCTTATTACCCATCAAGGCAAGTCCCATAAAACAGATCAAGGGATAAGTTACCTGAAGCAGCTTTAGCTCTTCCCGTTTTAACCAAAATCTGAGAGAAAAATAAGGAAGCATATGGGTCTGACTTAACTAAAGACCAGCACAGTCTCATACCATAGAGCCCTCAACCTTTTATATGCCTTCAAACTCCCTGGCTCTTCTGAAATGACACGATACCACCTTCTGAAAACTCACACTCACTCCAGAATCATTAACCGAAACTTGCACCTTTATTTGTTAAAATCACACTGCATAATAGATAGGATAATTGGGCCCCAGTCGACTAACTTTTATGGAACAAACCTGATAACAACAGACTGATTGACAGCCCCAGCTGTAGAACACAAACACAAAGTCTTTTAGATTATAATGTTCTAAATGTTAATACTAGGGTTGAAAAGCAAAATTAAACAATAATAAAGGACATACCGGTAACAAATGCAATGTCAGAAATTTCCCTGGGGCTTAAGTTAGGTCTGATAGCATTGTTCTAAAATAAAACTTGAAGACACTATAAAGTTCTAGTTTTAGTAACACTCCCCCAGGCTTCCCAGGGATGCCTCATCGTTTCCCAGTATTTGAAGAGCTACTTTACAGACACAAGCTTAAGAAGCTTTCATTTTCTTCTCCCTTTATGAACTTGTGTTTCATCTTACCTTATACCTCTGCTCCTGTCTAGTCCTACTCAATCACACAAACTCTGAAAATTAATATAAACCCCTAGCAGACAAAAACAGCAATCTGTTTAGTTTTGGCTCTTTGTCAGATTATCTGATGTATTCTGACTTTCAAGTTTAGTTTGAGACAATGTATCAGGAGAAGCAATCAAAACCTTTCTTTTTAACTGTGTTCTTTTTAGTAAATGCAGCCTTTTATCCATTTTCTAAAGACAAGTTATTAATGACATCTAATTTGTGCTATAATTAGAAGGAAGAAAGAAATTAAACAGCCACTCTTTTTGTCCCAAAACAATGTTAATAATATCCATCGAATGTATTACATAAACTTAGAATACATAGGTAATTAAATAATGTGATCTTGTAGCTAGTAAGGCTTGTAGATGCAGAGGCCTCCCTGAACAGCTCACTGCAAGATGAATGCCTGCCATACTGGAAAACACCCTTTGCTCTGAGAAAAACATATGTGTTGCTTTTGGTACTTCTATCAAGACATGCTGAAGAATTCAAAATTCCCTCTATGCATATTTCCAAGTATTAGAAGAAAATGTGAAAAGAAAATCTGCAAATATGGCCACCTTCCATAAAACAAAACTAACATCGCTTATGAGCACTGGGAACAGGAGTGCTGAGTGATGTGCATTCTCAGGGCAGAGGGATGCTACGGCCTGAGAGAATGGAGAGGAAAGGGAACAGCAGTCTGACTGAAATACTAAAGTCTTTCCTGTAAACCACTCCTACTTCCTGAGTTTAAATGAGACCCAGTCTCTAATCACTACATTTACAGCTGCTTGTTTATTATTTGCACTACTTAAAGTAAGTAATGGAGCAGCCACACAATGGAAAGTTAAGTTCCTTATAGCACAGGGAGAATATTTTGCCACTAACATTCACAGTTAATAGCAAAGCTCCAGAAAACCTGATATGCCAACAAATCTTTAAAAACATTTTCTATTAAACAGTGTACCTCTCCCAATGAGATCTAACAGATAATCCATCGAAGCTGACATGAACAAAATCTTCTGGAAAAGGAACTTGAATGAATCTGGCCTCCTTGTGCCTCATAACCCTACTCCTGTGCTTCCAGCTTTGGGTGACTCCAGCATCCAATGGAGGCAGTGATTTTAAACCAATGTTATAGTTCAAACTGCTTGTAGACAAGGCTACAAGCAGTTGCAGGGGCTGTTTGACAAAACCTGCCTGATGGTTGGAAAGGCAATCTTGCAGAAAACAGCATGCTACCATAAACATCTATGAGCTTTTGAAGGACACATAATGCAAAAGGGGAGAGATAGAAGAATGGGAAGGAAACAATTCCATGTTGTGCAATTAGGAAGAAAAAGACACAAAGAAACACACAGGAGGAATGTCAAGATGCATTTCTATTTGGCAACAAAGTCCCTGGAACAGCCTCTGCAGAGTGATGGTGGAATTTGTGTTGCTACAGTCATTTATAATTAAACTCGATGTATCACTAGTGATTGCGACATAAAGAACAAACTTGCAGCAAATACCAAGGGAAGGACTAGATGGCACAGGTGTTTGCCATTTCTTGTGTCTAAGGCATCTTTCACTTCATTCATAAGTGCTTTCTAGTCTTTCTGCACAAACCTTTTAATCCCACTACCCTGGCAAAATTCCAACTGAGTAATTAGTTTCTGTCTACCTTAAATTTCTTTTTGTGGCTTTGATTTGTTATAGCGTTATCACATCTCCTCTTAAGCGAAGTATAATATTGTGCTGCCATGCTCCACTCCAGAAGTAGTTTTTAATACACACAGAAGGAGAATGTGGCGGCTGTTTAAAAAAGCTCAGCAAACATGAAAATGTAACACAGCAAATGGAGGAGGAGATCGCAGCCAATACAAATCTGCTGCAGAAACTAAGCAGAAAATAGCTCCTCAAATTGGAACTAGACCAGAACCCTGGATTTAACATATCTACAATTGTGAAAACTGACAGATGATCTTTACAAACACCGACACTCATGAAATAGGCCTATGCTTTATCCCCAAAGGCCAGCAGAATCAGTACCACTTCAAGGGGCAATAGACCATCTGCCAAGTCATCCCTAGGAATTCCTGCAAAAAACTGTTTCTTGGGGGTTTTTTTGGAGATCTTTTCTTTAAGCCCTAACTAATGCTATTTAAAGTCTGGTGACATCAGAACACAAGACTGTGAGGCTACATGAAGTCAGCTAATTTCTTTTGTAGACCATCCTCCTGTCCTATTTTTTTAGCATGTGTCTTAGTCTTGGGAATATATGAAAAAGTAAAGACTCCATGGACCACACTTGAAAAACAACAAACATCAAAATAAGATGTTAGGTTCTTTTCCTCTATGCTTATTCATTCTGTTAAAACTTGGCAATTTAAGTTCCTAGTTGGGTTGATTTTTTCCACCTCTTAAAAATGCACCCACACTAAAAATTACACAACTTTGCTTACTTTTAAACTGCAAATGTTCAAGAAAAACAGATACCAGAAAAAGGAATTTCTTCCCTCTGATCTTCCCAATGAAATAAGTTGCATGTACACCACATGGAAAAGTAAGCCCTACATGCTAGGATCTCAGGAGACGTGGAAGAACAACTAGACATGACAGCATTTTCTGACAGTCATTACAATTACTGCTCATTTTTTGAAGAGGAGCATCGATATTAAAGAAATATGAAAGCATTTTTTTTAAACTGCAAAAATAAATAAACAACTGCATTAGTTAAATCCATTCTCACGTCTTGAGAGGTTATTTATTTTCTCTGAGGGCTGATAAAAGTTTCTGATGACATGCTTTCTAATTTTAAAATCGCTCTCACTTCACAGTTCTGAAAAAGCTGATGTCAGGGAGTAAGTGGGTGGGTCTGTTTTAAGTGTGATTCACACATTAGATTCTCTTATCAGCTCATGCATATTCAGAAGTGCTATCCATGGGCTGTGGGTAGAAAGGACCAGAAAGGAAAAGGGTCATTTGTAAAGAACTAATTAAAATAGGGGAAATAAAAAAAGGAAAGTTGTTACACTATCTTTGCTTCATGTGTCAGGCATGCAAAAGATGCCCTATTTATGCCTTAACAGAATATGTCACACCCGCAGAGGGGCTTTCCCTGTCCTGAGCTCTGTTTCTTCTCAACATCTTGAGACCCTCAATATGCAGAAGTAAATCCAAGGCTGCCATGGTCTCCCCCCAAAAAGGAGACATGTTTTCAAAGATGCCTGGGATAGGAACATAAGATCCAAAGCCAAGGCTGATTCACAGTGTAGTATTGGTGTAAGGCTTGTGTTTCAGGCATCCTGAAATAACACACTGCCCTGCTAACGTGTCCTCTCTTCTGTACACAGTTTTTTAAATACTACCTGCTCCTACTGGGTCTGATCAGGATAGCTCTTCCCCAAAGGAAATCATTCAGAGAACAAGAAAAGGCCATTCCTGAGACGGGACACAACCAGATGACGATGTCAGCTATTGAGGTGAAACTGCTGTCAGGCCACTAAACTTGTAACTTAGCCTGTTTCTCAGATCATCAGGCTGGCTAGCAGAAATCTTTCCTCAAAGTCCTTTGCTAAAGGGAGGTGCTTTGTCTCTTCTCCCTCCAACTGCAACAGATTTGCTGGTGTGGAAGAGGACGTTATGGAATAACAAGATGGCAAGCCTGTGCCATCGTCTTGGTAGAAAAACAAAATTCAGCCGTGACAGCTATACAAGAAGATTCTGTATGATGGCTGCTGTGCTGGACACAGACATGCCCTGAAGCACAATCTGATTCTCTCACTGCCTTCATGATTAACATAGCCCATGATGAACAGCCTCATCACAAAGTCTCTGCAAATCCTGCTCTAGCCCAAGCAGATGAAAAAGGTTCTGTTGACTGCAGCGCACATACCTTGGTTCTCAGGAGCTGGCAAGCTCAGCTGAGGTGGGGGAGGTAGGAAGAAGGCTGGGTGGTAGGGAGGGAACTTATATGATACACACACACACACAACACTGTAATTAAGGGTAATTTCAGAAGCATTTACCTGTGTTTCAGCGTCTGACAACTTTTCACTTGTGAATGCTGCAAACGCCTCAGCTCTACAGACTGATCTTGTTTTTATGTTGCTGGAATGGGAGGAGCAGAAAAATGAGTCGTTCTCTGAATTAATTACCTGCTCTGATTTGAGCAACATGCACTGAAATACAGTTTAACTCTTGATCAGGATCTATGTCCCTACACTAAAAGAGAACTGAAATGGAGCCATGCCTTGTGTCTACAAATACAGAGCTATTGTAGAGGCTCTCCCACCTGCAGAACATAACCACGGATGAATGCTGCCATGTAGAAAACTCAGTGTTTTTGAGGACCTACACGGGAACCCTGACTTCACCTAACATGACCTCTAGCTAGCAAAACATTACCATAAATGTCACTTTTGCTCAGTCACCACCCTAAAAGTCACTGCTTAATTTCCATTTCCTTTTGCTGCAAATCTGAGGTTCCTCATCCCTTAAAACGTACTACAACGGGATTGAAAACCAAGCTACAACTCAGAGGACCCGAGTTATATCCCTAATTCTACAAGTGGGTCAGTTTTGGATACATTATATCATTTCTTTCCATTCCTGTTTGCCTGCTCCCTAAGGCAGTAGCAGCATCTTTCATCTTTGTCAAGTGTTCTGAAAGCGGGGACTCCTAGATGTCTGAATAATGAAAACTTTGGAGATGTCCAGAGTTAAAAAGTAGTGAGGAAAATTGCATTTTAAGTCCAACAACCAGTACTTGCCTCACTTTTTTATTTACTTATTTTTTAAATTAGCTTAACAATTGTGCTCCAGGTCCTGACCCATGATGTCAGTCTCTGTCACGTCAAGGTATGTCACACATCAGACTACGACATATTGGACATGATACTTTATGTCATGAAAAAAAGTATTCCATCCTGTCTTGGTGGTGGTGATGTGATAAGAAAAAGGAAATTTAAGGTGCAAATTATTTTCTCTCATTTAAATTAAAGTTGCAGTTTATTTTATCCATCACTTTTCCTTAAATACAGAAAATATTTCCAGAGCTTATAGCACAGAATAACTGAAAGCATCAAGCAGAACTGCACAAACTGTGCCCAAGCGATACATGTTATTTTCTCAAACTCTTCTGTCCTGATTTTCAGCTCCCCAGACAGTTCAGGCCTAGGCACTGCAACAACATTGCCACCCTCTTCAGAACTCATTCCCATCCTTTCAATACCTGTAGCAATTATCCCACGACGTAACTCAATCAGCTCCACCAACGAACCTGTGCTGAACCTTACATTGTTCTAGTCTTTCAAGATTTGTAAAAGCCCCCTCTGGGGCTGGAATCTATAGCAGAGGAGTCTGAGATCACTAGATTCTTTTACTCCATTTGACTACAAATTTGACCCCATTTGACCCCATACCTGTGCATAAATCTGAAAAACCAGCAACTCATCTATGTTTACTGTTTTAATAAGTCTAAATTTAAGTCTAAATCCCTTTTTCCAGTTTTCTTTCTTGCTTTCACTGAGAAAAATAAGTATTTTCTAAGTAGGCCAGTATGTGGCCACTACAGCGTAAGAACATAATATCTGCTTCCTGCCAGGGTAATATGCAAATCTTGTTCACATCTTTGTGGTATTTTCTTTTATTTCTCTTCTGAACATGATTTTCCATTCCTTCCAATTTTTTTCCAGAGCAGCAGGGAGCAGTATGTAGCTGAACTAAATTTCCTGCAGCTCATAAATGTGAACAAGTTCTACGTGAACAAGCCTTGGAGTAATGACCACTGATAATCCATCTGTGTAGAACTAAGAACAATTATGACCTCCATCTCAGTATTCGAAGCTGCAAAATCTTTCTGTAACAGAGCTAATCTGTCACTGACAGCAGAAGGCACCACAATCAGCTGAGAAACACTAAACAGATTCTGGTGAACTGAGTGGTTGCAGCAATTAACTTTGGATTGTCATGTATCCACCTCTGAGAAACAGCACGACTGTGTCCCATGCTGGTATCAGACTGATTGGAAGATCCTTCAGCATTACACTTACATCAGCAACACCGATTAGGTGGTTCCCCCTCCCTCACTGCACAGTGCTATCTATCCCTCCAGGACACCTGGTTTGCTCACACTCCCAGAGCATTGTGTCAATCCCATCCCAGCTAGCAGCAAACAGGCAGGACAGAGGGCAGAGCAGCATATAGAGGAAGATGATACTGGTTAGTGCCTGACACTGAATTGTAAGGGAGGAGACTCTACTGTAAATAGAATGCAAAATTAGGGATGGGCTCTTTCCTATTGAAAGAAATCAAGAAATTACATAAAATTTTGAGCTCATATGTGCAATAGGAGTAAGAAATAGGAAGGGAAGTATCATTTGTACTTTGTATTCACTTCCACGGATTGATTTGACCACTGTTGGTGGACAAAATATCATAGCAGCTGCTGCTTCTTCACTGAAAACTCTTAACGATTGAAAAAATTCTTCCTGTCATTAATCCTTCCTGTGACAGCAAACCTGATCCTGCAGAGCGTACCTGTATCTTAATGCAACTCAGTTGCTGCAGAGACAGGGACTGAATTCACTGTAAACATGGGCAGGACTTCTTTAGGAGTTTCTGTCACAGACTGGAAACATAATTGACCCCAAACAAACAAAACTACTTGATAAAAGTGTCAGATCATCCAGTCCGGGAATGACAAGATCAGCCATACCTCTCCTAAGCTAAAACACAGACCCACAGATCTGTCCTGGGCAGACAAAGCTACTCAGCGTAACAAAGGTGAGAGGAGCAGGAACTCATACTGTGTTTGCAGGATGTGGCAGCCCTCTTCAGAATGTGATTCAGGGTGAGTGCCTGACACTGGTGCTCCAAAACTCTGACACATCTCATTTCTCTTCAGAGCCTGTACAGTGATTCCTGCCTTAAAGCTTAGTTACTCAAAATTAGATTGCATGAATAACTTCCAAAATGCTTATGGATCAATCTCAAATCCAACTTTCTCTGTGAGGAAGACTGACAATAACAAACAGTGAATGCTGTTTAGTCATCCCTGACTGACAATTAATAATCAGTCCCCTTGCCAGCACTTTCTCTCCTGCACACACTTCTCCCATCTTACAGGTATATCCATGTAACAGCCCCATAAACCTACCAAGTGCCTCCTTACTGGGAACAGGCCTCTGTCTCCAGGAGGCTGACTGTGCTCTACTCATCCCTCCAGCCCCACAGAGTGCCCTAACAAAGCAGCCTGTGGAGAACAGGTATCCTAGGTGAAACCCCAGGGACACAGAAGCAGTGAATGCAAAGGCAGCAGCTGCCCGGGTGGATGGATGTCTCTGATACCATAGTGAGCATCACAGCCTCTTGCTGCTCTCTATTTGGAACTGAAAGGACCATTTGTAAATCATTTTTAATTGTCATGTTAAAGTGCACAGAGTGCAGCAATCAGAGAGCTGGTGGTGTTGGAGGCCTGTCACCACCATCAGGCACGGATCAGCAGACAGGATAATAGGAGGAGAAGCTGCAGGGTTACATAAGCAGGTGCAGGCAGGCAAGTGGGAATGTGAGAGAGGAGGGCAACTGCATGCCCTCTCCCTGCTCTCTTCTGGGAGAGCAACTCGTGAACTCAATGGCAACACAACCTCTTACATCATGCATTAACTTGGTCCATTGCAAAGACACACAACTCAAAATCTTTGGGGGATTTTTCACACTGAAATAATCAGGTTACTTGTAATTCTTCTCTTTTTGAGCCCTGGGAAGTGGCTTCTTCAGTTCCTAAAAGTTCATCCCTATCTTGAAAAGAAGTCATTGAGAGAGGTTGCTGCTAAAGTTCAGCAGGCTCTGACATGCTATTCACCTTTCTTGTATTATGCCTTTAACCATCTCTTAAGTGAAATGGTTCCTAGAAAACCTCACCAAGCCAGGGATCCTCTTTCCAGAAGACATGGTTCTCCAGGAAAAGATACTCAAAATCAGAAAGGGTCAGTCACTCTGGAAGTAAGCTTTTAGTAAGGCCTATACTAATTGGAGAACGAACTTTTTAGGTTGATCTAGAAGCATGGGTTCAGTTGTTTCCTATTAACTTGCCTGCCTCAGGGTATTTGTGAAACACCGAACACAGGTTTGGATCCTGTTTACATGAAGTGATAATACATAGTAATGGGTGTTCATTGACCTTCACATGCTTCTCACAACTACTGTTTGCTATGAAAAACTCTACAGCACTTTAAACTAAGGTGCCTTCAATTGAGTTCTAGAGGACAAAACCTCTCAAATTCCTTGTTCACCTCTCTCATCCCTAGACTACTGGGAAGCATAGAAAAGCATGGGCTGAAATCAAGGATCCACCCTGCCTTCACCACAAAGTAGCCAGACTACTGTACTAAGAAGTCCTGGGTGCCTCATCTCAGTAGGTACAATCATTATGCGAAACAGCAGGCAGCAGGAGAGAAGCACAGAAAAGGGTTCTGCTTCACTGAGGATTCTTATTACTGCTTACATACCGAAGATTGGATTTTCTTTCATTATTACTCCCCAGGAGGTCTGGAGCCTTGCAGATCTAGGATGTTTTGTAATCTGACATAAGGGACACCTGTTCATCTGCAGCACATGGATTCACTTAGCAAACACATTCTGATTGTACTGAGAACAGCAGAACAGCTATGCTTGCAGTTTGAGGGTGGAAGGTAGAAATGGCTAACTGCTGCCCTTCAGTCTCCAAGAAACTGCTTTGATTGCTGTTATCCTATTTATAGTTTCAAAGAGCTATCCTTGCAATTAGAAGTCAGAAGTTGAGAACAGTCATAGCCATGCCCCCCTCTTCTATAGCAGCACTCCCATGGTCATTTTTTTGCCAGCCAGAAATTAGCACTATGACAAACGAATTTCATGATAAATAAATACAGAAAATAAATACCAACTTTATATTATGAAAGCAGCAGACAAATGCTCCAAAACTTGGTTCATTATGTTTAAGAACAAGTCCAATGCAATACTGATCAGGACAGAATCAGGCTTATCTTTTCTGATATTCCTGCTGAAGCTTTCTCAGCCGTAGGGAACAGAGACGATGCACAGTAACAAACACAGCCAGTTCCTGATGTCCATGCAAGATTTCAGTGGCCTGCTGAAAGGAGTTCCTCTGTATGTCAGGAGAACCCTCCTAGAAGCTTTGAACACTTAGCTTTTCCTCCTCTCTGTAAGGCCTGGGATTGCTCTCATGCTCTCTCATCTAAGCAACCACCAAAGTGGCAAAAAACTGGAGTGTTGATTTGGTTGAAAAAGGTTTGGCAGTAGTTTTCATTGCTGTAGATTTCATCTGAGCCCCAAATGATTGTTTTTAAGGGTTCAGAAACATTGTTCGGAGTTTGGATCTTTTCAGTGCCGTGGCACTAGTATTTCCTAACTCTCTACGCTGGGTAAACTGAGAAGGAATGAAATAATAAGGTCATACTCACCAGAATTGTTAAGAAAATCTGCCCCAGTGGTAGAACTGAAAGAACCCACAGAAATAAGGTAAGAATGAGCAAGCTATGAGAAGTGTGGGTTGCCCCCACAGAGTTCTGCAGGGCATTGACACTGAAGTGTACAGGTGACAAGGTAAGTGTTAGCTTTGTGAATTACTTTACTTTTGACCACATTAGCAGGGATATCTAATTGTTTTTAGGCTCAAAGAAGAACCTGAGGATAACACTACCCACTCTGACAATATACTAAAACAAGAATACTAGGGAATCTTACATGAATATGCGGAGAAGCTTTTCTCTTACTGCCAGTCCCAGTTCTACAAATCAAGCAAATAGACAGTTCTGACAGATAAGCTTTGGTAAATGTATCTCAAGAAGTTTAACACATTACTGTATACACTAGTCTAGAGAGGACCACCCTCAAAAGTAAATAAACAAAATGGGGAGTTATTCCACATCTTACTTGCTCCAGGTTACAGTCCTAACCAGTATTTTAGCACAAACCCTCTTTGATGGATTCACCTGAGTTGTTAAATTTTAAATCAGTTGTGAAAACGGAGACACTCCCCTCATTTTCACTCCATTGACAAAAGTGAAACCATATTTGCACTGAAATAGAGTCCACAACTGAGAAATGCTATGCTTAATACACTTATTTCTGCCCTAGTCTACCAGTGGATGTCCTAGGATCATTCAGGCTATCCCATTTTTGAAATTTTACTCTATTCAATTCAAGGTCTTACAGCAAAAGTGTGGTCTGCAAACACAGTCATTAGGCCACTGACCAATTCAATCGATTTGTCTGTCTTCCTTCCTTTCTGAACCGCAATTCTTTTGACACAAACTGCCTGTAAAGCCACTAGCAATCTCTTTCCATCCAACCAGTTTCCTCTGGAATTGCTGAAGAACTTTCCTTCTACTGGTGCTGTCCTTCCATGGAGAAGCAACATTTCACCAAGAAGCATGGTATGAAAGCTATGTGAATGGTTTTGCTTTCACACACTTTGCTTTCAGTTCTGTAACTGCTGCTCTAAGGTGAAGACAAACACATAGAATAAAATGCAAAAGAGAGAAGCAAAAAACAATCCCCCAAAAGGAGTATCTACACAGGACAAAAAACAAAGAGAGGCTTGAGATACTCTTCAAGTCACACTTTTTAAAAAACTTCGAAAATCTATTTCTTGGCTACCTTGATTTTATGTAGGAAATTGGGGGTTGGAGGTAGTTAATTTATGCTTCGGGGGAAAACAGAATGTTACCCCTCCCATTTGCAGTTTTCTTCAGTTCATTAAATGAAAGAAATTGATTTGGTGAAGGTAATTTTGTAATTAAAAAGCTTATCATGGCTTTCTCTAATGAGCTAAGCAAACAGACAGTAATTCAGTGACAATATTTACACAGTGCACACTGGGGGACGTTTGTTTATAAAATTAAATAATAGAAGGAAATGGGAGGAAGAGAGAAGGGAAAGCAAGCAGAGGAGAAGAGGTCAATTCTAGATCCAAGTTCATCCCAGGACACTGGTCCTCTGATGACTTGCTCCTGTTTCCATTGCATCACAGCAGCAAAAAGAAGAAAAGACTGTAAGAGACCTAAGCTACCCCCATGTGTAAGTGGGCTTTTCACAGACTGAATTTACTATGCTCTCACATCCAGCTGGGACCATAGCCAACTCTCTATTCAGGATTTCAGGGAACAGCTTTATACTCATGCAAGACTAAGAATTACCTTTCCAGGATACATTTCCTCTCTCTAGGGTGCCAGAGGCTTCACGCACACCAGCTGAGGGCACAGTGTGGAAGGGAAGACAAACTCTTGAGAACAAGAGGTAAACTTGACTTCAAAAAGCTCTTCTGTTACATTTGGAATGAAACCCAGAACTCAAACTACTCCTTTTTTACCTTCAGAAAGCAAGAAAACATGACAAAGATCCTGCCTCAAGCAAAGCTTGGTGCATTGAATGATGAAAAAAAGAGACAGGAAATCCAGCAGTTCCCTGGAGATTTTCCTCCTCTTGGTCTGCTCTGTTATGCAGAGGTACACCAAACCCATCCTGGGGGAAAGCTTCCTAGAACAGAAAGGAGGAAGTCTCTTCTCCTCTGCCCCTGCTTCCCTCAGCCTTCAAAGTTTGTTCTCCCGTCATCTCTCCCTGCTCTGTGTAACTATGGATGAAACCTCTGGCAGTTTAAGAGCAGAGGGAAGTGAGCTCTGGAAAAGTCATTCTCAGTTTTCTGAGTTTCTCACACTTAACAAGCTGTTCCCTCTATTCTTGAAAAGAGACCTGGCTCAGATACTCTAGCAATAGGCAACTGTAATTCAAGAGAAAAAATGAGTCCTAAAAGTGAGCAGAAGATCAGTTAGATGTGAGGCAGCAGAGAGGCAGGAAAATGCTGCTAAGAAAAAGGTTAATTGTGAGAGTGAACTCACAAAGCTTAAAAGACCAGAGAGAAAGCAAAATGGGAACTTCAGTGGACAGAGTAAAAGAACTTGTGGATCTAAAAAATTGTCACGTTTCAACTCAGAAATAGCTGCCTTCTGATGCCTAGCATATGCTTTCAAGCCCTTCTTTACAGCTATAATGTAGAGCACAAAACTCATATTAACAAAGAAGAAAATAGTTTAGGAGATTTGAATCTCAAATTTCCAGATGAATTCCCTTATAAAGGATGGGGTAAATTCATCCCTGTACATCATTGGAGGTCAGCATATCACTGTGCCTCATGGATATATGAGGGTGGACATAACAATGAGATCTCCTTCTTTCCTTAATATTTACTCCATGATAAGACAACCTACCTCCATTCTGAACTGAGGCCAACAGGAACCACTAGTACAGCATATGTTCCAGCACCTCCTGAGACTCTGACACCAACAGGCATTTTTAGATTTAAAAAAATAACCAAAACACCAACAAATTAATTTCTGCCTGCTGAGTCCAGGTCCACACCTACACTTTTCTGAATAGCCTCTCAAAGATTAATGCCAACCCAATTTACTAAGTTAATAACTGATTTCTGTGGGGTAAAAAGGAATCTGCAACTTACATAGTGTTGCATGGAGCTGAGCCAAACTGCTCTCATCTTAAACTTAACTGATTCTTCCTTACAGTAAAAAAGGAAGTTCTCCATCTCTGCTTTCCTCAGAGGTATCCTTTACATATCCCATTTTTTTCTCCAATACATGAAAGCAAGGATACTGCATAAGAGCATTCTGAGATCACAGGGCAGGCTCTGAAATTCTGCAGGAACTGAACTCCTTGCTGCAGGAGCTGGACATAGCTACTCATATGTCTGAGAGCACACTCATGATAGTGGCTTGGACCAGAGGATAAAGTCTCTAAAATGAGTTGGAGAGACACAGGGCAAAACAAGACAGATAAAATCACAACCAAGCTGAGCATCTGCAATAATCCTTAATCCATTCTCCTGGAAAGGAGACTCCCATGACTTCTCTCATACCACACCCTGCTGCCTGTCCCTGTCCTCTCTGACAAAAGGGCATGACTGCACAATCATTAATACCCAACATCCACACATCCTAACAGTACAAATTTGATACATAACAGGCATAAATCTGCAGCTTCGCCTCTGTAAAATTAGCCAGAGAATATGATAGAACATTTAAGGCTATTATCATGCCAGTTCGGGTTGAATGCACCTGACCCTGATCAGAGGTGCAAAACCAGACAGTCCAAGATCCAGCACAAAGTCTATGAGTACACACCAAAATCCTTTGAACAAATCTGAGAAAGCAGAATACATTTATTGGTGCCGTGTGGCCCAGCTTTTCTGTTTTTATCTAAGATGTCCTAAAGCTGTGTCATTGAAACATCGTCATTATGCCCGGCAGGGAGAATCTCCCTCAGTACACAGGCACAGAGGCAGAACTTAAGATAAGACCAGAACTGCCCTGCTTGCCGTGACTCACAGTCAAATGTGTCTAGGAATTGCTGATAATTAAGTCTTATGAATCTCAGTACCACACACAATCCTGCAAGCTAACAAGCGCCCCATGAGTTAAAGGAATTTGATACACTCACAAAAGTTACTAATTGGTTACCAATGAACTGAATAATTGGTTGCCAATATTTGTCCCAAATTCCCTTTTCAACTATATTTTCCAGCATAAAAACTATTTTCTTCTCCTTCATCCTTTGTCTTCTCTCATCCTTATAACTCTTCCCTTAAGTGCTTTTGAATCCAGGAGCAATCCCTTCAGGAAAACAAAGTTAGCCAGTGATGATTTGCTGGCAAGAAAACAGACAAGAGCCCAAGAAGCTGCCTAGGTCAGACCTCAGGGTAGAACTGTGCCACTTCATTAGCTGCAACAGTAACATGAAAATCCCAGTGGCTCTGCAGTAATAAATATGTAATAAATACTACCTTTATACATAGCAGAAAAACCCTGCAAGTTACACTGCTGGGGAATAATTCTGCTTTGTGCTTAGGCAAACTGACTAAACGGAATATAGCAAGGCTTTGCCATCTCCTAGTTCTGTAACCTAATATTCTCAGCAAAACAGCAAATACATTTTTATTTCTGAGGGTTTTTTTTGGTTGGGTGGTTGGTTTGCTTTTTGTTGTGTTTTGGTTTGGGGTTTTTTGTAATGATGAATTTGTAACTGACTTGTTTATGGGAGACCGAATGTAACTGCCTATATGGGTGCTCCCACAGGATAGAAGCAGAGCTGCTCTAGCAGGCAGCACTGCTCACGAGCTTAGACTATAAAGACAGAACAGAGGGTTTCCTACAGCTCAGGTAGAGACAGCCATTGGCTTTTGGAAGAATAGGACCAGACCTATGTGCTGTGCCATTATGCTGCATTGTAGGGACTGTTTTCTGATAGGATAGTAACTGCTGGGAACTCACCCCGGATTTCCTTTGACCTGAAAGAAATTATACCTGAGGCGGCACTACACAGAGAAAATTAACAGATAACAACGTAAACATCTGAGGGCCAGCTGAAGAGAAGGCAAGTAGAAGAGCTATTGAGAAGAGCAGAACTGAAGAATGATCTACACATCTCCCACCTTACTGGCAACTCAGGCTGGGGTTTTTCCTTTTCTTTCTTTTTTTAACCATGGGAAGTAAGGCTGTCTTGATGAGGCAAGGATGACATGGCTGTGAGGTTTCTCCAAGGAGTATTTAACTACCCCCTGGGTATTTTAGCACCTGCACACGTGAAATGCTTGAGTATTAGCTTAGCTCTCTTTCTCCAGTTAAAAGCACTAAATTGCAGATACCAAGTGTTTTCCTCCCCTCATTCTCTTTAGAATTCCTGAAAGCTAAAGCAGTTTTGTCATGACTCACATTATAAAAAGAACAAGCGATGTGACTGCTCCCACTTATCATGCACATGTACAAAACAAATATTCTCTGTCCGCTCTACCTTGACTTGCTGGTGCCTGCAGTCCTATCATCACAGCCATCTGTTTAAGCATTAATGCCAAGCTCTGCTCCATGAAGTAATTTCTTCTATTTTTTCCTCATTTTTTTCTTTTTTTTTTTCTTTCCCCCCCTCAACATTGGAAATCTCCCCCTATTCCATTATTCTTCTATCACTCCCATTAAATTAACTAGAATTTTTATATAGGACAATGAAAAGAAGAATTAGGCTACAACACGAGTAAAATCCTAAACGGTGACAGAAAACACCCATTCTCAGATCAGAGAGACTGGACACAAATCACAGTACCAAAGAGAATTTGAAAACAGACACTCTTCATTATTTTATCTACAACCACTTATCTCCCAGAATATATGGTTATTCTTACTAGAGTTATTCATGAATATAATTCATTCAGTGACATGATCTGATCACTGTTATACCTTTTGATTCAGAAAATTTGTTAGCGATGGAAACATGATTAATTTTCTAAATTAAAAACACACTGAGAAAACTGGTGAGGCTTTACATTAAGTTCATAAGTCTTCTCAACGAAGAGATTAGTTGGGTTTTCTCCATATTTAAAGTAATGGCAGTTTCTGGAATACAGGCTTTTCTTTTGAAAAATGATATCACCTCAGCCCCTTTCGGCTCTCAGCTCACAATGTTACCACTGCTGCAGTTACAAAGACCTCCAAAGTATGATACAAACTTTTGTGAAGTCACATGACAAGTCAGGGCTTTAACTGTCACTTGAGCTTACCTTTCAAAAGTTGCAACAAAGAATGGAATTTAACCATGTAGAACAGGTGTCATATTTGGGATAAATAACAGATTAAATTTCCAAACTCAATAAAACAGATTAAAAAGTTTTACAAGACAGGAAATGGCTCTTCAGTAAACCCTCACAAAGTAGCGAATTTTTACAACTACCTCTGTAATTCTTGCTCCTTTTAGACTATGGACATAACTCTTCACATATATATGGAAAAGCTGAAATTGTAAAGCACTGGACCATATTTTGGTGACAAGTGTTTTGAGTGACACTGCTTCATCTGTGGTAAGGATGAGCCTCTAATCTTCTGAGTCCTTGCTAACAAATTCAGATTCAAGGAGCTTTGGATGTGGTCCCATTTTCAATGTATAAGCAGAAAGAAAACACTGCTGAAGGCTTGTGCACGTTTGTGCATTTATCATAACCAAATTTCAAACCTCAGCCTTTCCAGTCTTTCTGAGGGATGGGTGAATGGCTAAAAACCTGCATTACCATTTCATAGCTCGACCCTTTTCTTGTAATAGACACCCAGATGGAGCCAGAGGGTTTCTTACTACTACAAAGTTGTGATGCACATGTGGAAAGACACACTGCTGTGACTCATCACCAACTCTTACTTATGACCAATATAGGTTGCACAGTCTCTGCAGAAGGTAGCACTTCTAACTCACTTTTACAAAGCCTTTTATCATCAGTACTGTGTATAAAACACCGAGTAATAATGATTATAGTCAGATTAATAATTCACTGAAAATAAAATCCATGCAATTTTGGCCCTTCTTTATTCCTCATGGACTGAACCATATTTCTGTGAATGGATTTGTTATTCAGAAACATCCACCAAATAGTTCATTTGAGCACATTTCCGCCTCCAGAACACTTGCGAGCTGCTCACTTCAATTATCTGCTATTCACAGTGCGCGAGCGGTAGCATAGTACTGTTTCCAGTTCCTGACTACAGGAAAAAAAACTTTTCGAATGGGAGAGTGATAAGCAGCAAATGCTAAATCACTATTCATAAATAGCTTTCAAAGATAGATGACTGCATGGCTACATGCTCACGTTAAAGTCTATGAAACCTACCAAATAGAGAAATGTTTTTACAAATACCTTCAGGAAAGGAAGAATCTGACCCCACATACAGCTATAATCACATTCAGTACTTTATTTCTAAAAGTACTTACAAATGGCCTTTTGTATTAAGCAGCAATTTGATATCCATGAGAGAGATTTTTAAACTCTTGAGCAGTGGCACTATACTGAAGAATTCATTGCTGTTTTTCAAATGGAAAGAAAAGACACATCCAAGGAAACTCAGTAATTTTTAAGCAGATTCTGCACCATCTCTACTGGCAATCATCACCACTTCCTTTTCCTATTTTGTGTGCTGTATACATATGTGAGTAATGTAATCTTCCACCCAAAGCTGTGACGCTAAAAGCCCACCCACATTTTTCCACTACCTGATAACTAATCACTGCAAAGTTCTCTTTGATTACAGTGTGAAGCATAATAATAACCATGAAGGGAGATGACCAAAAATTTATTGGCATCAATCTCAATAGCTAAAAGCTGGTTATGCTATTTCTGTGCCAGAAGAAGAAGAGGTGCTATACTATATAATTTAGTGACTGGATAACAGCATTCTGCTGCCATGGTTGAGTTGTGGCATGTGATAGTTGCACAGTGACATTTGGGTGGCTGATTGATGGAGAGCTTTTACAACACTGAGTTTGACAGGGTGTGGCTGTGCTATGACTTTGCCATGGGTGACTTAATTTTTTTAAGGTAGGAATAGACAAGAAGCTGTTTGAGATGACAGAAGTCAGAAATGAGATATAATAAGTACCACTCTAGCCATCTATAGTAACAACATCTGTTCCTTCTGAGTCCTCCTTTCATTTTTATTTTGAACTGTCAGTAAAAAAGACAAAATACCCAATGCTGTAACTAATGTCAGAAGAAATCAGCCAAAAATCAAGACAATGAAAGGCAGCAAACTTCCTACGTTTCTTTGAACCTAGCTACCCCATCCCCCTTGCTCTTCAAAATCCTCCCTCTTGCTTGCCAATAAAGTGCTCGCCCCCTCTTTATTTTTAAAAATATTTTTTACAGTTAAGGGCTGACTCTAAGCTCCAGGGTTGATGGGGACTTCAATTCGATGCTCACTTCAAAGGGAATGTGCTGGGTGCTTACACACGAATGACATGTCATCACTTCTCTTGCTGCACGCAGTGTGCCCTGATGAATAATCGAGGCAGCTTTTATAGAGACGCAAGAAATGCCGATCACAGTCTGTCTCTGAGTCAGTTGACATTTTTATTTTATATATAAAGCAAATTAGGGTGGAAGACAGAGAGCAAGAGATGAGGCTGTGTGCCAACCTCTTCAGATCTCATTTAGTCTATGTTGCAGAGCACTTAGTCTTTACAATCCAGCCTGCTAATAAGGGGTATATATCCCTCCTCTGAGAAATTAATAGATCTTGAGACAGTTTAAAGGAAAGACAAAAAAAAATTTACAGCCTTTAGTGTAGACATCTGTGCCTCTGTATGTGTGATGGGATTAGAGAGGGAGAGGAAGGACTTGCAACATTGCTGAGGAGAGGGACATGGAAGGGGGGGGGGATGTCAGATATTTCCACAAGCTAAGAGTCATTCCAACATCTATTAAAAGCAACCTGGTAATTGCATCGGACACAAACAATGACAGTGAAAAATCAGCTCCCTTTATAAGAACTCTGCCACAGTGCTTTGAAAGCTCTGCTGTCCTTGTGATAGTCCCCCACCACCCTCCCATTGTGATTGGGATGTGACCTGCAACATCCACAAATATCCCAGTCCTACATGAAAGCAAACAATCTTTTCTTTCATTAATTCAAAGTTTTGCCCAGATTCAAACACCAAGCTCAAAACTATTAGGCATGAAAATCTGATGGAAGAATCTTCATAAGAATCACAGTTTGCAAATTTAGTAATGAAGTGGACATTTCAGTGAAATTTAATGTGATCTTTCACAGTAACGGCAGCAAAGAAGCATTAGATATTGCTGGGCTCACACACCATGCCATTTTTTGTCCTCAATTTCCTACCTATATAGGGGTAAGAAATCAGATTGGTGGAAGATGTTTCCAAAAGAGGAGTTGGGCCATCCTCTTCTATACAAAGTCTAGACACCATGTATGCTATCCTTCATCATTTCCATCTTCTATGACTCTGTTCAGCCTAACAGATATAGAGACTCAAACAGAATAAAGCCAAACAAGACCTGATGGAACAGAAACATTTGATTAGGACATTGGACAAAAAAAAAGAAAAAATATAAAATAGAAGAAAATTAAGAAGCTCACTGTGATATAGAACTGTTCATTGAAGAGGCCTGTAGGGAGATACTTCTTGCAAGTTCAAAGGAAAACTTCGCAATTATAAATCAAATTGGTTGAGTTGAAATTGAAACGACATTTTAAGTGTTGGACTGGCACATGTAGAAGGTTGCTCTTCAACCTGCATTTACTGATACATGAAGTAGCAAAGGTAAAACCAGTGGCTTGAGAACTGTGTCATCTCGCTTTCCAATTTCTAAAGTTTCAAGTTTTGTAGGTATGTCAGGTCCTTCTACTTATTGGCACAGCAATATCTAAGCAGAAAAGGTCTGGATGAGACTAGAGCTTGTGCAGTAGCTGAGCTATGTGTGAGAGAGTCCACCCTCATTTTGGGCTTCAGAAGAGGTCAAATTCCAGCTTGAGGATACTCCCAAACCTCAGAGAGACATATCACCTCACTGCAAAGCGAGTGGAAAGAAGTGTAGGCCATCTGCTTGACAACTTGGTGAAGATACAAACTAAACTCGTTTTCAGATTTTATCTTTCTGATGAAACAAGAGTTTCACTAGCACTTGAAAACCCTGACAAGAAAAAAAATCAGAAATTTCACAGGTGGGAGAACTGAAGCAAAACATATCAACAGCAGAGCCTGGAAAAGAGCTTGGAAAAATCAGCCATAACCTTCTGTCTATTCCTTGACATTTTTGCAGTATTTTCACTTATCTCTGAGTCAATTTGCTATCTATATGAGTCACTTTCCACTCAACCTTACAGTGAAGCTAAAGCCAAAGCCTACTTTTCTACCACAATGTTTCAATAACAGCTAGGTAGGTCCCAACAAAGAGAGAGACCACCACGCACAGCCAGGGAGAGTGAGGATCCTGGGAGATACTTGGGAACAACCTGAGTTTCACATTTTTGGCTGGTCCTGCTTGAGGGATGCTCTGTTAGAATAAATATATTTATTGTTTTTTAGTGAAAAGGACTGTTTCTTACTAATTAACCTATGCCAGACCCAAGTTTCATCAACACAATAGCTACCTGCAGGCTAACTTACCTACTCCCAGCAAATCCTCAACCTTTACAGTCCAGACAGTCAGTGCTGAAAAATATTTTAAAATATCACTTACTGTATTTAGTGGAAGAGGAAGGGAACTGGGGGAAGGAAATGGGAGAAGGAAATAGCAATATATTGAAGAGGAAAAAAACCTTTTCAATAAGAGGAAGAAATAAAGCAGGAGAAAAGGGAGATGAGACGTAACAAGGAGAAGTTGAAACAGGAGAGAATAAATGGGAAAAGGGCAGTTGCAGAAGGATAGAATTTTTTTAAAGTTGGAAAATAAATGACAAGGTTTTTTCTCCTCAAGTGAACTTCTTGTGCAACATGGCTGCAGCAAAATTCACTTACAATTCTCCCCTTTCCCTGCTAAAACTAGCCCAAGATTTCTCAGCTGAACTGCCAAACCCGAAATTCTAAAGCCAAAATAAGGCAGATTGGGAATGCTATCAGCATAAGAGTTTGAGCACATCACCCTTGTCCCTTCCCATTTTATGTGGGTGCTGGAGTGACAATAGCAGCAGTGAACCCCAGTCTGAAGGGTAGGTGTCTATGAAAACCATCCCTCACAGGCTTTGGAGCTGCAGCCAAAGCCAGGCTGCTCAGCCACCACAAAACATTCAGTGGTAGAAACCTGCAGACCAGGGAGTGCATGGCACCCCCGCGTCCAACTCCTCTCCTTTCTAGTACAGGCAAAGGTGTCAGAGGGGTTACCCTGTGTTACCACTCTCAGCAGGCTACCACTTACAAGCACCTGCTTCCTTGAACTGTCCTGGCTGCTCCTACCACCATGGAAGAAATCAGTACATGGTGCATAACTGCGAATGTGAAGTGTTGTTTGGTCTCTTTCTTTCCTCTGCCTCTTTTTGCCTCACAGCTTCTCTTACCAAATGACCAAAATATTTCCATTTGTATTTTCCCCGTTTACCCTTTTTACTGTGCTTTACTTGTGTCCTTCATTTGCAATTAAAACTCTCTGCTACTGGGCTATCTAAAAATATTCCTTTTATTATAATTATTCTATGTGCCTTCTTCTGCAGTCTCAATATTCTGAAAAGCAAATTGTTTTCACTCATACAGAACATGAATTCCCTGTCCTAGCTCTATGCAAGATGCAGTAAGAATTTTCCTTTTATTTTTGGAATTTCAGCATTTCTAATCTCAGGACTGTGCGCATCAGAAGAAAAAAACCCAAAACAGACAAAACGAAAGCACTGAAAAAATTTGCATGTAATTAAAGATATATTATTGTTATTGTTATTGTTATTATTATTATTCAAAGTGTGTCTAAGTTCTAATTTTCTCCTACCCAAATCATATATCTTCAAGAAAATATTTTTTCCGTCAAGTTGCATGTTTCCACTTTTATGGACTCTAACATGAATGAATATGAGTTAAAGAGGTGTACTGATAGTTCACGTGATTATTTTTCTCTTCGCTACTTTATCAATTTAAAAATGTCTTTGCATGAATGATTTATGTATTTTCTTTTGTTAAGCCAGTGAGTTAAACATATCCCAGAAGCACAATGCCACATTAGTGTCACTGACTGCAAAACTGAGACTGTGGCTGAATTTTGGCAGCTTGTTAAGTAAGAATACTGGGTAGAGGCACTGACTTTGTCTCTCACTTACATGTTGGAGTAAAAGAAGTTTTCTGGATGGGAAAATGCTGAGAGTTTTTCTAATTTTTTCAGCAGTAAATGTTTCTTTTTAGTTTAATTTGGTGGCTATAAAATGCTCCTGTTTCATTTGTATGCCTGTTTGGGGGCCTGTACAAGATTCAGATTCATTATCTTGTTTTATCAAGCATGTAATAAATAAGCAGTACTAATTTGAAACTTTCTATTTGTTCATGTTGTTTATTTCTGTATCTGTACTTACCACAGTTTTTCTAGCTCTCCTTTTTTCCTGTTTGCTGTACTCTTACTGCTGTTTTCTTGAATTTGACTGGAAGTTCCTCACAGTCATCCTGTCACATACATTCATATAACATAGACTGCACTGGGACATTGGAACCATGATACTTAGAGGAATTTGAGAGTGATCAAAAACAGACCCAATAAACAAGTAGTAAATGTGAGTTTTTCTTTAATCTGTTCATTCATGATTACGGCATTGGGAGAAGGAAAACACAAAAGTAGTTTTCTGGGCAATTTATTATAGCTATCTATATCTGTGGTAATGCCTGAATACCTGGTAGCTGCCTTCCAGGAGAGCACAAGGGCGAGAAAGCCATCTACATTGGGACAAAGGAGTAAAACAAAAAATTCAGATCTAAGTTATAAACTTCCATCTTTCAACACATCTAAAATAATTTTCTTCTTCTTTGCTTGATCTCTAGCTCACTCAGCCCTCAACCTACTGTAGAGAGCTTTATAACTTTAACCACAGATTTTTTTTTGCGACTGTTCCAAAGATAGCTCCATTAGGTACATCAAAGAGCAAAGGAAGACAAAATCAAATCCAATTCACAAGGAGCAGATAAAAACAGTGCATATTTTCTCCCCAAAATAAATAGGAGACAAAGATATGGATTCTACTGTCCGATGATGTGCAAAACCTACAGAGATTATGCAGAAAACTACATATATGTATATATCTTTCCCAGTGCAATTTCATACTTGAAGCAAGTCATTCAGTCTGTGGGCTCAAGGTCATGGGTGAAATCACTCAGCTTCCACTGGAAACTTCTGTTTACAATGAGCCCTCCCAACACTTCTCTCTGAATTAAGTTCAGGAAGCAAAAAGTTCAAACTCCATCAATTTCTATCTGTGTTTTCTCCCCCTCCAATTGAAACTCATCACCATTTTAAAGCACCAAGGCAGTCTGAAAGGTTCACCCTAGTGACCATCTTGCAAGCCTGTCAGAGTGGAAACATCACTGAGAAGAAGCAGCATCAAGTCAAGCACAACATTCCAGAGAGGGCTCCCCTCTCCGGAGTGTGTTACATTACAGTAACTAGATCTTCCCCTGACCTTCAAGATGCCACTTCAGTTCCCTCCAAAGAGACTTAAGCAGCCTCTCTGCTATTAAGATGTTTCTTCATTTGTCAACAGAAAGCTGCTCAATTGCTAGCCTGAGCAAATTTACATAGAAATTACCAGCGATAGTCTGCAAACAGTTAGGAGAATGACAGCAGAGACACCCAGCAGAAACACTCCAGGATACACAGCCTACAGAGTCACTACTCAGACAAAGACATGGAGGAAAATGTTACTAGGAAAATTCACTGGACTTGCAGAACTATTAATATATGGGTATTCAGCAGTGTGTGGTCTACTGGGGCTCTGACTATACTAGTTCAGCCAAAACCTTTCCACAGAACAAAGATGATGTTGCTCGCATTTCCTTCCTACCTGACAAGCATTCCAAGTTGCCTGGCAGCTGACTCTTATGTGAAGCCTGAAGATGAGAGGGCAAATTGTTATCCCATCCTGATAAAGGCTGCCTGGCTTTTCAGCCTAGCACTCAACTTTATCCTCCTGTCCCTGACACCCTCAAAGCTTCTCCTTGAAGAGAGCAGACTCTCCTTGTCACACTCCTCAGACCCTCCAACTACTCTGTGTCTTCCCAGAGTCCTTTCCATTTCCCCACTAATAGAGACAGCACTCAGGCAAATCAGGTGGCTGATCTGTTCAAAGCTGCCTTTTTTTTTCCCATTTTTTTAATCTCCTTTCTAGGGTTCTTGACCTGATCACTATGGACTTTTAGGTGAAAAATTGTAGAGCTGTGAAGTCTGTACTTAATCCTTTTGTCAAGCACTACTTGTTGTAGTACCTAGCCTCCAAAGCCTTGCATGAGTGCTCAGACAGTGATAAAATACAAATCTGACACAGTAGCTTCTTGACTGGGAGCATGACTGAAAGAATGTTCTAGGTTCTCAATGGCAGCATTTGCTCAGCACTGCCCTTCAATGGAGCAATTCTTCTACAGTAATCAACAGCCTCAGCATAAGGTCTTCACCCTACAAAAATTAACAGGCAACCCAGAGACTTGAAAGTAATTTTGGCTGAGGAACACTAAGAGTACTGGGCGCTGTCTACCCAAACAGGGACAGTCCAGGAGTCAAATGAAGTAGTGGGCACTAAAGGATACCAAGAGACAAGTCTACATTTCCCTAGACACCACTGCAGCAGAGGCTGTTGGATCACGTAAGAGCAAATAAAGAATAATCGAGCAGCAAAAAACTGTCTTCCCATGTGTAGTGAGGTACATTAATGGACGTACATTTGTGTGAACGCACACACAAGAGAAAATAAAAGGTGGGGGTTCAGCAGGGCATGGGGTACCTGATGCTTACTGTGTGCTTTTGACATGAAGTGACTGCACAGAGTAGAAGAAAAATCCCATTTCAAATAATGATCAAAGCCATCATAGGGAAATGAGTAGCTTCCACTTCTTAAAGCAAATAGGCAGATAATATTTATTCCACAGTATAGACAAAACTCTGCTTTCTGTCAAGGGGAAAGGAATAAATTGTTTTCCCATAATGGTGTTTTCTTTTCAATCAATTTCCCTTCAAGCTTGATTTAAGAGGATGCCATGGCAGAACCTCAGGCGAATGGAAGAAACCTAAGATACTCCCCCATCAAAGGTGAAAACGATGATGCAGTCAAACTTAGAGTTCCATCTAAACACCAGTGTTGCACATGGGTACAGTCATGCGCTCCTCTCCCTCCTCCTCCTCTTCAAATAAAAGGTTTGCAGCAACAACACAACAAAGGGCCAGCAGCAATGAGGAAGAAAGAGTTCAGAGCAGAAGGAATAACAGCAATGGATATACATTGGAGTGCATGTTGCTTTAGTCAGGGATAGAAGTCCTAGGGAAACTGTTACAGGTCATTTTACTGCGTACACAGGCATATGGTGTATATATTATAGATTTTTAATTTTTATTAGTGAGACCTTTGTAGATATTATCTTATTATTAATATGCATGAATATAAGAAAGAAGAACAGTTACATCTGGTAAAACCCCTGGCTTATAAGAAAAGCTGGAAGGAGACAGAATGAAGAATGAGATTGCTCCCAAGGCATTGCAGGCACTTAGGTACTTGCAGAGCTAGGTCATCAGGGAACACTTTGGATTTAAAAATACTGCCTTGTTAAAAATTGTGCATATTTTCTGGGGCTACAAACAGCCCCTTGAGTTGGAAAAATCACAGTAGTTTCTATGTCAGAAAGAGACAGATGTTGTAGAAACTTTCCCATCCATTTCTTTTAAATGCAAATTGTAGAAAGACTGTTTTCAGGAGGACAGGAATTTAAAAAGAAAATTCTTAGTATTTTTTAATCTTGGAAAAATGTTGACAATTTGACCCACAAACAGTATGAACACTCAGAACAGCTCCAATAGTATCAGAACCCAAACACATAGTCTCAAAAGTTCAACTAAGCCTTTAACAGACACAAATTGGAAAGACAGAGGACCCCTTATTCTTCCTCTCATAAGGTTCCTCACAGGATGCAATTCCCAGCTAAATAAATCATCTCTTCAAAAGTCATGGGATTCTTACTGTAAGATTTTAGTGAGGGGATGCTGATTTAAAAGACACAACTCCAGCCCATATTCTTCCTGACAGACATTTCATTTGAACCAATGCTGCCTCAAGACAGAGGTGCTTTGCATGTTTGAGTACAATGAATTCCTCATGGCAGTACAGTAAATAAACAGCTAGCAAATGATTTGAGTGTTCAATGGACTTTGCAAGCAAGATTCTTAACAGCAATGTTAGTTAAGCAAAAGCTAATGAACACTTACTACAAATGACATTCCCATTTCCTGGCCCTAATTCTCTCATTACTTATCCACAGGCATAACAGGCATGTACTGGTTTTAGCATCACTGACAACAAAAGCCAGAAGCACAAAGGATGACACACCCAGTGATGACAGCCCCAGAATCGTAGCTGTTGATTAAGTTTGGGAAGGGGGCTGCTGGGGAGGACCGAGTTAACACCCAGCACAGCCCAGCTAGGACTAGCAACGAGAACTTGCTCCTGGTGCCGAGTACTTATCCACGCACACGTGTATCTGCGCATGCACCTGCACAAGGAGAGTCTTACAGGAATCTTTTAAAGATTAAGATTTTCTCCACAAATGTAGGCCAACATTTTCAAAAATAGATGTCCAAAGTTAGGCATTCCAAAATCCATATTTAAGCATCTACAGAATTGTCCTCATTCTCAGAAGTGCTGAAATTGCCAAGAGCTGTAAAATGCTCAAATCTTGAAAACCAGGCCACATCTTTAGGTGCTTGAAAACAGATTCAAGAGCCTAAGTTTAGGCATCTGTATTCCTGACTGTAAACTTATATTACCCAGGAAGACCTGCTATAATTCATCACACATACATGACATTCTCAAAAATGTACAATACTCATTGTCCTGAATTTTCAGTTGCAGCTGAAAAGTACACCGCACAGATCAGAGCAGGATCACAAAGGCAGCCACTGCCCTTCTTCTATCTTCTGGTGGTATTTATGGCAGTAAATTACAGTGACTGTCAAAGCACCCAGCGAACAACAGGGATAGCTGACCTGGCCCATTACCTTTATCTACCCTCAGTCTCCAGAGAAGAAAGGATGAAATTGATGTAAGGTTGGCACAAATCAATTTAAAAGAGTGCTGGTTTTGGCTGGGCTAGAGTTAATTTTCTTCAGAGTAGCTGGTATGTAGCTATGTTTTGGATTTATTCTGAACAGAGTGTTGATAATACAGGAATGTTTTAGAGATAGATAGAACACAGCCAAGGCCTTTTCTGCTCCTCACAAAACCCCACCAGGCTGGAGGTGCAGAAGAAGTTGGGAAGGCACACAGCCAGGGCAGCTGACCCCAACTGACCAAAGGAATATTCCAGACCAGTAGGCATCACGGTCAGCATATAAATGTGGGGGAAGAAGAAGGCAGGGAGGATGTTCGGAGTGATGGTGCTTGCCTTCCCAAGTCACTATTACGTGCAATGGATTACGTCTGCTTTTCTAGGAATGACTGAACACCCACCTGACCATGGGAAGTGGTGAATGAATTCCTTGTTTTGCATTGCTTGTGTGTGGCTATTTCTGTATTTAAATCTGCATAACACAAGTGAAATAGGCTCCATATCTATCAATGTCAATCACATTTATTAAACATGTCAATAGGGTATATCTGTTTACTTAAATGTTACCAAGTAGAATTCAGTCGCATCTTTTGAAATTGATGTCAGATCCTTCAGCATAGGGAAATTAAAAAGAAATACACACAACTATGTGGTATGCTGGTGCCTCAGCAGGGAAATAGCTTTCCCCTGTGCTACATATGGTAAAAGCAATATAACAGCATAGATAATATTTAAAGGAAAAACCACACTAAGGAAAGTTTCATCAATGAAATAGCTAATATAGAGAAGAATTTATTTTAATGCATTGATACAACTTCTCTGCCTCCTCTGAACCCAAAATCATGATATTATCTCTGTGAAATACCCTGTAATAAAACTCTTAGTATGAATCAAGGTCTTCATGTACCTCCCATCTCCATTTTTCAGCAGCATTTTAAAATATTTGCTGCATCCTGTAGCTTCAGTGCTAAGACAGCAGCAAAGACAACATATTCTACAAACTGCTTGCACCTGTACACAACTATACTGTCCCACACAGCTGGCAAGTACTCTGATAAATGGGCATACTAGAACCACACAAAATTATTTTGAATGTGAGGTAATTCATCATATGTGGCAACATCTTACTAAAACTGCAGTGAAAGCAACCACACTTTCATAGCTTATTTTATCCAACTATGTCCCTATTTGTTTACCATGTTTACCTTTTTAATATATTTTTAAAAAGGGTCAAATTCTCAGCTGTCCTAAAATGTGGTATTCCACTTATAATAGAGCTGTTATTATCTTGAACAAGTGAGAATCTGATTACAAATTCCTTCACTTAACAATAAACTATGACCACTTCTGGGGTGGTTGCAACCACCATTGAATGGCACACAAACAACTTTATCTAAGAGTTTATAGCCGGAAATAAAGTAAAAGACCTTTTTCCAAAGATACAGAAAGGGGAAATTACATAGGAAATTAATCCAAAGTGGCCAATGCATTTAAATATATTGTTTCAACATTATGTCCCAGAGAACAATACACCCACTAGGTCACCCGCAACCATGAGCACAGTTTAGCTTAACCTCATACAGAGCAACCAAGTGTGACTCCTACTAGGAGCCACAGTCACTCCCTCTGCCCCACCAGCCTCCTCTGGGGAGGCAATATTCCTTTGAGAGCTACCCTCATAAGCTCCTCACATTTTAATAGGGCTATCTCTGCTGTAGCACATGGCTGCATGCTTCTTGAATCCAGTGCACAGAGAGACTTGCTCACTCAGCTCTAACTTCTTCCCAGAGGCTCAAAAGCTGCTAAGAGGCTAAGCTCATTTGTTCAAGCATAGAACCAGTTGCATGGCTTCTAGACCACACTGTTTACTCACCAACCTGGCCAAACACAAGGCAATTCCAAATGCAGGTTTGTCAGCAAAAGGCCCTGCAAACCTATCCTTAGCTCGTGTGAGCCAAAAATGCTCCAGTGCAAAGGTGGCACCTCTGAGCTCTTTCTAGCAGAAATTCCTCCTCATTTGCTATGCACCCAATGGCACATGAACTAGAAATAAATTCCCAAGGTGTAATAAATGAGAAGTGGTCTCTTGAACTACTTTTTGTCCAGAAACTTCCCTTTTCACTTGTGTTCCTACAATTTTCTTTTTTGCAGTGACTTACTCAGGGAAAAAGAGGATATGGGAAAGACTGCGGAAATACTTGAATGAGTTGAAAGTGGTATTTAACACACAAAAAAAAGACAGGGCAAGGCATAGCATTCATGCCAAATAGCGTTAAAGAGGTTACAACAGAAGAGTGAAAAAAACCCAGAAGATCCTGGAGTCTGATAAGAGGAACAGGAATCACAGGAAGCAGAAATGGAAGGAAGAAAAGAATTTTGTGGTGCCTTGGATGACAAGTGATATGAGTTAAATATGAAGTGTAAAAAAACTGGCAGTTCAGAAAGAAATGTGAAGCAAACAAGACGAGCACAAATAGAGAAATGGCTGCAGATTGCTGTCTCAGCAGCCACTTGAATGAACTGCACATGAGGAAATCCAAAGGAAGAAAGTCACAACAGTCAGTGCAAGAGATTTACAGAATTATGAATAAAGCTTCTAGCTGGAAGCCTGAGTTTAGCCAGGAAACAGACCTGTTGCTGGCTGTGCCAGATCAAGAACTGGATGAGTGACAGTTGCCCGGTCACCTCCTTCCTGTCAGCTGGAGCTCAGGCCTACTGGTGGGCCAAAAGAAGGAAAGCATGCATTGCTACAAATTTTAGTGTATGGCTCTTGTCACTGATAGAGGAGTTGCTCTCTGTGTCCCACAGCGTAGGAAGAAAAAGCTGCCTCTGAATCTTGGTATCTCTGCATGGCACAACTTCCCAGAATGCCACCATTCACACAGCAATGTCAGATCTAGGTATTTCACAGCAAGTATTTGCCTTTGAAACCCTAAGCTCAGTTTTACAGACTTCCACACAGGAGGACACCAGTGAAAGTTGCATAGGAACGTTCCCGCAAGAAACGACTCAATGACAGAAGTGGTAGGAGTAGTGGGGACCACAGCAAAACATTAGGGAAAAAAGGCTCAGATTTCTCTGCCATACACATTTCATCCTTTTTTACATCTATTTTAATAAACTTAAATAAACTTAAAAAGCTTTCCATGTTAAGCAATGTATCTGCTGATCCCTAAGGGCTACACCGTCCACATTAAACCTTGAGTTTATGAAGCTCATTTCCTCCTTTCACTAGCTCTTACTGTCCTATGTGTGCTGCTGCAAGTATCTCTGCTGTTCTTAGAGAGATGGTGGCTTGCAGCCACCTCGGTCCCTGGGGAGCTGTGCTCTTCACCATGACCCTGTTATCCCAACGCTGCCTTTCTTATTGCACCCTCAAAGGGCCAACTCTTCACAGAGGCAGACAGCTACAGTAAGAAGAGATACATGTCATGTCCTGTATTATTTAGTAATTGCAACATTATTTAAATAAAAAAAGAGAGAGAAGAATAGAAGTGAGACCCTTTGTCTCATATCAATGCCAGCAAATGCACAGGCTACTGTTAGCAGACCAATGCCAGTGAATACTGAAAAGAAATGGTTTGAAATTTCGGTTAAGCTTTGCATGGAATATGGTTTGCTAATATCCAGCATTCAATTATGCCTCATGATCTGTGCGACTCTGAATGTTTGGTTCCTGAGAAATGCTGAGGAGAAGAGAAGCATGGACACTTAGCAGTATTAGCAAGAATGTGCTTTAGAGTTATTGGCAATATTCGCTTTAGTGCAAGAATGCTTTTGGTAGGTAGTTACTGAATATCTGGCCTAAATATTTATTACTCTCTTACTTGATGGCTTGTTCATGTTCTCTAAGTATTGTATATTGTATTTCTGATGGGGTTTTCCAAGCAACTTTTATCAGTGAGAGATTGCTCATAAGTTATATATATTGTTCCATGCAACACTTCTAACACACTAAAGGTTTCCAATGTACTTAAGATTCCACCACACCATACACCAGTGAGTTCCAGAGGCTCATTATGTTCATGAAAACAGTGTATTCCCTTACTCTCAGATTTCAAATATGCAGCTTCTTTGGGAATCCCCTGCAAATAGGCACTGTTAACATTATATTCCAATCTTGCATTAGATAACATAGTCTCACTGTGTTTAATACAGATACATAACCAATTAAAACCAGTGCATCTTAAGGACGCTACTTACCAGAAAATAAGAATAAATCTACCAGCACTCAAGAAAAGCCTAGGGCACACCATAGAATAAAGCCAGTGCTGTGATTTCAGTATTTAATGATAGAGAGCTGTGTTCAATAACAAAGTGTGTTTCACTTTAGATTAACATCACTTAGGTTATTGAAAACACACTGTGCTACGTAGCTTACTTTTTTCTGGAGGGAGAACGGAGGACAGTATTAAAAACTTCCTTTCATTCCTTAACTTAATCCCAGTTTGAAGAACTCAAGATAAAAATTGGAGATGGGCTTTCATTGTAGGGGTTCTCAGCTTTCTAATTATATCCCTCACTCTCTAAAACATGCACCGCAGTAAAGAACCAGAGGAACTGGCAGACTGAGGCAGACTGAAAATGTCTTAATTCTCTGACCTTTACCACAATTTTCTTTCTCCAACAGAATACACAACTGACCTTTTCCAGCTACTGACAAGACAGTTTATGGCAGATTTCCATTATCGAAAGCTCTCTGCAAATTCACCGCAGTTATTACTGGTAACCCAGCTCAGCTCTGCAAGGATATTGTAATACACAGCTCCCTGAAACCTTAACTGTTGGTTGTTTCTGGTTCCAGAAAGTCACAGTGGCCATGCCTGCATACCTGCCAGCTTTCCAGATGTGCACAGAGGCAAAATACCTGCAAGACAGCCAAACATTACAGATGTTCCCTGCAGAAACAGGGCTGAAGTGTTGCCAGATGCACCAAATGTTCATCTAGGTCACAAACTTTGCTGGGCTGAGGGATGTCTCAGTCATTAGGCTGCCTGCCTAGCATACAGGAGATCTCTCTCTGACTTAGGAGGTGACATTGAGAAAGTCACTAAACTCCTATGGCTCTGCTCTTTATCTGTGAAATGGGGGTGGACTGCATCTCCTCTTCAGTGTTACGAAACTCTTGTAGACAGTGAATCATTTACAGCTACTCTGGTAACAGGGTCCAGATGGAGAAATTTGCAGAATATTTTAGTTGAAGTTTATAATTTAATTAAGGAAAGACAACAAAATATTGTGGGGTATGGTATACAGGTTTTATTGGTACAAGTGGGATATGTGTATTATTCATGCCCAGAAAAGCCAAGTGATTCATGAAGTTCGTATCGACTGACTAGCAACAAAGACTTTATACCCAGCTGCACCATCCTGGTCTCTGTAAATTTCAGACTTTTATTAAGAAACTCAAATGTTTGTGATACTTTTTATATTTTTTCACATCTTTTTAATTTAAACTATTTTAACATTGCTCCAGCTGTAAAGCCAGACTCTTTTAGTAACCATGTGTTCAACTACAAGGCTCACTGTGGCAGAGAAAATTTTATCTTTTTATTCCCAAAATAAGCTGTATTCTTATGCTTTCTTTCTTTATTTAAACTAGCTTCAATACAGACACAGTCAAGAGTATTTTGAGTGGTTATCATATATCTTCACAGAGAGCACCAGAAAGTGAGGAGCTTTTCCATAACTGTATGTGCCTCTGTGGTCAGCAAAGTCAAAGATGCTGGGGTTTGCAAAGGAGTCAAAGGCAATAAGACTTCACAACAAAAGAGAAGTTTTAATCTATAAATCAAGGCAGCAGTCGATTTGAGAGTGTGGGAGTGATATTTGCCTTTCTCACTCAGACTTGGCTTGGGATTTAAAATCCCAGGGGTTTCCACCCTGCATCCTACTGTGGGTTTACAGGGAAATGAGCACTGAGAGAGAAATATGAATGCTCAGACAGGAAGACCAAGAAAAGAATAGGGGAAGAGTACGTGCAAAATGACTACACTGCAATGCACTCCTTACATGCATGACCACTCAAGATCACGTTTTGAAAACAGAAGTGGAATTAAATGGGACTTGAAGAGGCCTGTGATGCATCCTACCAGTAGAGACCTTCTAGAGGAACAAATCCCAGAGACAGCTAGAGAAGTCCTGAGCGCAGCACTCAAAACTTATTACAAACAGCACAAAATATTAAGACCGATATATGTAATCTTAGTGCAAGAATTTCAGTGGTCTGACTATATTTACTCTTTGGGCAAATGTATTCTTGGTTACATAAAATTCCCCTGCAGACAATATTCTTTGCTTTGCTGTATTTTGCCAGTAACCAGCCATAATATTTTGTGCCATTATGACAGAGAAAATACTGTTCATAAAGCTTTGCAAGGGCCTTCCACAAAGAAAAAATACACTCCCAGAAACAGCATTCCAGGAAAGTGTTATTTCAGATTTTAAAGCAACCAGAACTAGCGCATGGTTCATGTACACTTAATTTAGAATTCTACTGACACTACCTAATAGTTCATTCTACACTGAAAGGAATTTACAATGTAGGTATCATTAGAAATTATCCCATGCTTCAGACAGAATCTCTCAAGACTGTGAATGAACTGTGACTTACAATCAAAATCTAAGAACAGAAAAAAAGTACTATATAAAACATACTGCATATATATTTTAAATAAATATATACTTACATGCTGCACACAGAAAGAGAAAAGATATTGAATAAAGATTAATGTAGGTAGAATTCAGAAAGGAGCACATATTGAAATCTTACACAAAAACCTGATTTCCCTGTAGAATTCTACCTGGTTTGTTTTGTTTTGCAACACAAAAAAGCTTGGGTAAATATGTAAAGGACCGATTATTCATTATTACTTAGCTAGTGGGTTTGGCTCTGACATTTCCTTCTTCATTTTCCTTCAGACTGCCTACAAAATATTACAAAGCTCCATTTGACAATGCTCAGCAGGAATAGACATGAAGAAAATCTGTGATTATCTCAGACTAATTTAGGAAGACAGTTTCAAATTTGAATATGAAAATGCTGGGCCAATGCTGACTAAGAAGAGAAATAAAAATCTACAACATGAGATGCATAGGAAAGATGGAAGAACCAATGCAAAATGACAAAAATCAATTTAAAAGCATAAAAATATAAAGTGAAGAAATTTAGACTGGAAATCTTCCAGAAAGTGAAAAGACTCTATGGAATTATTATTTATTCTTTACAATGTTTTCCACAGAACCTTAAAACTGGATCACAAATATAAATTAACAGTTTCATTTCTCAGAGGATAAAATCTCACCACTACAGACATAATTAAAACACAGAAGAATGGAAAAGGCAATTGAAAACAAAGCTGTAGGGGCCTCACTGGTGCCAAGAGTAGCATAAAATAAGTTTTCTGTTTCTGAGGAGGCTGATTGTACAAAAAGTAAAAGACTTGCAGATGCAGGAAAAGGGATACTGCATGAGAGTGTCGTGGGTTTTTAAAGAAGATGTGTTTACAGAGGAATGATCTTCCAGTGATTAACACATACACAGGATAGTAGGACATCTCTTACACGCACGTCAAAACATTGCTACTGGATGCGGAGACAAGGTGACTATGCTGAGCAAAGGCCACAGTTTCAGACACATATCTTTTGCTTTTCTTTCATAGCCATCTGAATATACTACCAAAATCTGATGCACTACTAAATCTTCAAGAAGCTGCTGCTCTGGGATCCTTTGTTCATTTTGCCGCTTTTCACATCTGAACTCCTCCCCCTTCAGCAACCCAAAGGTGAGATGCTCCCTCAGCCTGTCTCTGTCTGCTGCTGTCTAAGTACTTTAGACTCATTTTGCATCATGGAAAGAAGGTCCTTTCTGATGTCTGCCATTGACAGCCATTCTCCTTTCCCACTCATCCTTCCTCAGCAGGCGAACATATAACTCACGCTAACACCCCCCACTGAAGGTGAGAGAGATGGCCAGTTTGAGCGTCCTATACTTTTTCCTAATCTGTAACTGATAACCCGCAGTATGACTCAACTGTTTGTCCCTGAGAGAAGGCTTAAAATAAAGCAAAGCTGCAATGGTGAGAAGCTGGATAAATAAATGTTTGAGTTGTTTGTTTTGTTTTGTTTTGTTTTTTCCCCAGAATATTTAGTTACAACTGACAGAAGTAGCAAGAATCATATACTTCCTCAACATTTTGGAACTGCATTGAAGTCATGGTCTTGAACTAAAGAAAAAACAATGACCTTTCCTTGGTTTTGCAGCATATGCAAACTTTAGATTTCACAAAACTGTAAAGATTTCATACAGATCCTCAGAAACCAGGTATTTCAGGAAACATTAAGTTGACATTTTCCACACTGATCTAGGGGAAGAGAGTAAGTACTGGCTGGAAAGCCATAACTATGGCTTTATCTCTACCGTCCTGGCCTCCAGGGAGAGGTCAGAGAAGAAGCAGCTAATTTTGCTTTCTCCTCCATCTTTAAAAGGGTTTGTTTGTAGGTACATGTGGGGAAAAAGAGATGAAGGGAATACCCCCTTTCAGGAATGGACCTGAGAATAGGAATTTTCAGCAGCACAGCATGACACCAAATACTTTGTTTCTCTACCATTATCGAGAGAAATACTTCATTTGTCCTTGCCTGCCAGATTTGCTTTGTAGGCTTTGCCACATACAGGCCTTCATTTGCCACATTGTGGCATAAGAAAGCTGGGGTTGTCTCTCTGTGGGGCTAATTAGGTCAGGGATTTCTATTCCATTCCAGTATCTCTATTAAACGGCTGAAAGTACAGGCACCAAGGCTTCTAACCGGACTCATCCTTGCTCTATATTTCCAACCAACAGAGACAAATACCCTAGCAAAATTGCTACTAGAGCAAGCTAACATTAAAAACAGAGTTTGCTTTTCTTCTTCTAAATGAGTTAGTTAGAAACCAGTCAGCTGTTTGTTCAACATTCTGAGCCAAAGCCAAGCACCAATCTCTCCCTTGACTTACATTAGCTTTGAGAGCACAAACAATAAGCAAGCTGGGGTTTAATGAGCCTGTCTGTGGGATCAGTCTGGCAGAACGAAAGAGGATGGTCATTTTTTGAGCTATCCCAGTTTGAAACAGAAACTACAGGGGGGATAACAGGAGCAACAGAGAACTAAGGACCTGCAAAGATACCTCACTGAAAGGATTTCATTGAGAGCAACTCCCTCATGGCTTCTTTACTCCAGCTGATTGTAAGATACTATGTCCCAAGTACAGGCACTGAGCAGCTAACCCAGATCAGCCTGCATCAGCCTTTGGCATAGTGCAGTGGCACATCTGGGTTGGGAAGGAAAGACTGAGCCTCTTGTCCAGGAATGTATATTTAGACATTTGCTTCAAATAAAATGTGTACTATACAACATGCAAAAGGAACATGATTCCAAAAAAACACACCCAAACATCTCTAAATCCTTTCTTCAGCTATTTCTGAACAACACATAATGGAACCTTTTGCTAAAATCCGCTTGTGTTAAAAGCACAGACTTTCACCATCAGAGCCAAAATGAACATCCAAAACTTGTCTCTTAAACAGGGCAGATAAACAATTCTAGACATAAAACCACTCCACCAACTAGGGAGTCAATGGACAATACATGCTAGAGGAAATACAGAGCTGTGGTACCATCTTCAACCAGTCTCTTTTTCCCAACTTATGCCACAGACCCCATTCTAGGGCACATTTCATAATCTCTTTGCTGTACAATTTAACACCTTCCTTTGATTTGCCTGGCCTCCACACTCCTAAAGAGCAAGAAGAATGACCACTCATTAACCCAAGAGGTGCTCAGTTATAAAGGTAATAGGTTGATAGAAAATTCTAAAGGCAGACAGGACTAATGTCACAGACATATCTCTGCGCCATCCAGAGAAGGAATTTTCAGCTATTCCAAAGCAAGGTAATGAGCTTTTCAAAATTTTACCTTGGTAACACATTCCCCAAGCTGCAAAACAACGATCAGAGAAACTGAACATCAGACAACTAAATGGTTAAAATCCTGCCTGCAATTCGCTGCAGATGCTTTCACTGGGAATGTTTGAGCATAATAGTTCTGCGTAGGAAGAAAGGAACTGTATTTTAGTCATCTGCATATATTCTAGTTTTGGTTGGGTTTTTCGTTTTTTGTTGGCTTGGGTTTGGGTTTTTTTTTTAAAGGCACATTTAATGATTATTCAGAAGTGGACTATTACAACTGTTAAAAATAATATTCATACAGATTGTAATCAGCTCCAGCGTCTCTCCACGTGTGTGTGGGTTGGAGATGAGCACCACGGCCAGTAGGCAGGGACTTTTTTGGTACTGATGGGGGTGTATATTAAATCTTTAAAAGTTACTCTGATTAATTCACATCAAGTCAGCATAATTTTCTTCACTGCTTAAGTATTCCAGCTGCCAAGATTCCTAAAAGAGAGTGAGCTGTGCTCCTGAGCTTCATGATTAGGGTCATGCCTTTTTTTTCAACCAGACTGAGGCCCACCAACTCACAACTTGGTTGGGACTTTTCCACAATCTCATTGTCAGAGCAATATACAGAAAGGTAATTTCATAGTAAGACTCCAAGTCTCCCTTCCTCAGCAGCTCTCTCCTTTTAGACTATTGATAGAATTCAAATTATGTAATTTCAGTTCCCTTAGGTACCTTCAAAATACTCTGGCTTTTAACATAAGTACCAAGAAAATGCCTTCATACAAGGTTTGTCCATTAGCAAATGCCCAGGGAGCAGGAGAGGTGGAAAGATTTTGCTTCCCAATTAGTTTTCTCTGGGATGTTTGAGGAAAGTCTTCCTCTCCTATTATATCATCCATCCCATTAATGTCTAGCTAGGAAAGCAGCACCAAGTTTTACAGAGCAGTTGTGCCTTCTCCCTAACAATGATCCTTTTCTGTTTGTAGCTTTCACGTCATTGTTTTGCTGATGCTTTTAATTCTTCTTGGTTTGCATCCATTTTAAATGAAATAACCTGATTAGATTCCTTCTGTCAGAAGGCTGGGGTCATATCAGTCACAGCGAGAGTTGCGGACACATGGACAATGAATATAGGTTGGATACCTCTACATTTTCCATTCTCCTACGAAGAGTCAGAGTATCCGTTCATATAATAATCTTTAATACAAGCATACAACACTTCATTGTATGTTTCATTCACCCTCAAAAATGCATACGCAATCTAACTGAAACTACTACAAATGAAAATCATATTCAAACCGTTCCACCCAAAACAATACAAGTGTCAAGTACAATTTAAAAAAGGCTACAGAGTGTTTCAAAAGAAAGTCTTTACATTTTCATATAAAAGTGCAACTCTCAATTTAAAATTTGCCTAAATTTTTAACAGCCAATAAAATAGTAACTTGTCCTATTCACATGCAGAAATACAATGAAGTATATTTTAATTATAGAGGAAAAAAAAGTGCGCTTGACTCTTTCCAACACTCTTTTCTATTTCAATCAGCAAATTATAAAAACAGCCTTTGCAGTTCAGTCCTACATACAACAATTAAAAAAGCTACCTCTGACTTTGCTCTTCAGTTTTCTACTAATACATGGAATCATTACAGCTACACCTGTTCCACTCATCTATGCTACCTTCAACACTTGAAATGTCAGCCCACAAATGCATTTTGCTTCCTAATCTCTTGAAGAGGCTGTTGCTTACAACATTCACCTGATTGAAAAATATAGAGAGGCAGTGTAAACTACTGGGGGTCATGCAGAAGGGTTTAAAAAACATCTCTCCTGGCTTCAGTCATGCTTTCTGACATATATCCTGCCTCTTTATATTATGCTAATGAGTCACATATAAATGTTCATACTGCTGAGACTGCTAAGGTTTACACAGAACCTATTCCATGAGCAGAGTCCTGATCTTAAACTCTGTTGCTATTGATCTTTCGTCCTTGGCCCCATGTAGACCAGGGTCCTCACATAATCAGTTCATTCAACATAGTAGTACATTTGCAGCTACTACAGAAAAGTTGCATTTGTTTCTCTGAAGAAAAATTGGCATGAAAATTATCACTCTAGTTTTAGTAAGTAAATGAATAGGAGCTAGGCAGAAAGAGACCAATGCATTCATTTTGTCATAAAATACGGGCTTAAGTGAACCTTGCTCTGCAGAGGTGAGAGGCTTCTGGACACTGAGATAATCCAGCCTGGTAGCATTTGTCAATTTAATTATTTTTTACTGAGATTGGTACTCACGAAACCATCTGTGATTGACAGCCCTGGAGATGATGTTCTTTGTTATCTATGGAACAGATACAAGGAGCAGCAATGTTTTTAGGTCTGATTTATTTTTGTTTCAGTTTTAAATGTGTCCTTCGACTTTTAATTGATGATAGTGACATCTCTTCCCCACTAGCACCATTTTTTATTTTTCTGTAAAAGACAGCTGAGTTATTTCCTTCAGCCATATAGATTTTACTTCTCAACTGATTAATTCTCCCTAAATACAGACCATATCTTCATAAATACTTTTATTACCATGATTGCCAAAAACTCTACAGGTTACTTAATCAGTGACTTAACTTTTAAACATGGAAACTAATCTTTATTTACATTAAATACAAACGTCTGGGTAGTTACATTTTAATAAGGTTTTGTTTTACGGAGAAGGAGATCAGTTAGAGAGACCTAACTGAAACTTACATTACAGAAAAGCAATAAGGAAAGGAAATCAAGAAAAGGAAAAGGAAAATGGGGAACCAATAATTTTAAGATATTGGCCATCATGTGCTGTTTCACATGTATATATGCCACTAAATACATGGAGCAATGAAGCCACTCTGAAGCAAGAAAATAGCACAAAAATGTCATAACAGTGACAGAAAATTTACAACCAATATCCGCAGGAGGCAAAAGTGAAGGAAGAAGGAAAGGATAATCAAGTGAGTAGGCAATTACTGATCTGCTTAAACCTGAGCCTCAAGAATGATACAAACATAGAGGTTGGTTTGTTCGTAGCCCGGCTCATGAAGCAATAGCTGCCAAGACCCAACCGTTGCCACGAACATGCAGGGAGTTTCTGTTGTGAGCGGCAATCAGATCCTAACATAAAAGGTAACATCCTAATCTCTAATCTTGATCTAAACCATGAGGTTTAGTACCCTTTCCAATTTCCTTGTCCCTGGTAACAGCAATATCCAAAGTTACAGTGATTATCAACATAAATGTCATCTCTGCATCTGGCTAAACTCTTGGCCTTAATGAAACCTTTTGGCAAGTCATGCATTGTAATACCTAGATTCAGCTTGTTAGTATATCACAGACTTCTTGTGTGTTACATACAAAGCCTTAAAGACAAGGTTTTTAAAAGAAATTTAAGCACATTACACATCCTCACAAATCTGTTAGATCCTGTTCTTATAATGAGGATAGCTGCACCTTGCTGTATCTTACTTATCTTTACAACATCTCCAAATTACAGACTGTAAAAGCATTTACTGCTTGAGCAATGGCTAGGCAGGTGTGTAAGGAACAATGTACTTAGTGATGAAATTAGGCAAACTGTCACATAATGGCTAGTCACCGGCTCCTTTAGCTTTGAAGAATTATTTTCTAAAGACCATTCTCTTGTTCTTTGTTAAGTTTTAAGTAAGTGAAACATCAAGACTCCCAGAAATTACATACGCTATGATTTGCTTTGCCTCCACTTTTCACAGAATTAAGTGGGAAAAGACCTCTAATATAATCAAGTCCAATCATTACCTAACACAGCCAAGTCTACTACTAAACCAAGTCTCTAAGTGACACATCTATATGTTTTTTGAACGCTTTCAGGGATGGAGATTTGACCACTTTCCTGGGCATTCTGTTCCAGTGCTTGACCACCCTTTCTGTGAAATTTTTCCTACTACCCAATTTAAACCTCCCTGTGGCAAGAGAGGTCATTTCTTCACCCTGTTGCTTGTCACCTGGGAGAAGAGACTAACCTGCATCTCTCACTACAACCTCCTTTCAGGTAGAAAGCAATAAGGTCTCCCCTCAGTCTCCTTTTCTCCAGGCTGAACAACTCCAGCTCCCTCTCAGCTGCTCCTCAGTGCTCTCCACCTTTCACCAGCTTTGTTGCTCGCCAGGGACAATCACTTCCCTGGCCGTGCTGGCCACACTATTGCTAATATAGGCCAGGATGCCACTGGCCTTCTTGGACACCTGGGCTCATTCAGTTGGATGTCAACCAGAACCCCTGGGTCCTCCATATCTACACACTTCCAGATCCTTTTCCACCAGGAAGCTTTCCAGCCACTCTGCCCCTAGCCATAGCACTGCCTGGGTTGTTGTGACCCAAGTGCAGGACCTGGCACTTGGCCTTGTTGAATCTCATACCACTGGCCTTGGCCCATTTATCCAGCCTGTCCAGATCCCTCTGCAGAGGCTTCCTGCTCTCAAGCAGATCAATATTGCCGGCTGACTTGGTGTTGTCTGCAAACTGACTGAGGGTGCATTCAATCCCCTCATGCCTATCATCGGTAGAGATATTGCACACAACTGACTCCAATACTGAGCCCTGTGGAACACCGCTTGTGACTGGCCATCAACTGGCTTTAACCCATTCACCACCACTCTTATGTCTTGGCCATCCAGACAATTTTTTACCCGGCAAAGAATGTGCCCGTCAAAGCCATGAGCAATCAGTTTCTCCAGCAGAATGCTGTGGGAGACAAAGGTTTTACTAAGGTCCACATAGACAACATTGACAGCCTTTCCCTCACCCATTAGGTGGGTCACCCTGCCATAGATGGAGATCAGGTTGGTCAAGCAGGACCTGTCTTTCATAAACTTGTACTGGCTGGACCTGTTCCCCTGGCAGTCCTGTATGTGCCACATGATGGTACTCAAGATCATCTGTTCCATAACCTTCCCTGGCACCAAGGTCAGGCTGACAGGTCAGTAATTCCTTGGATCCTCTTTCCAGCCCTTCTTGTAGATGTGTGTCACATTGGCTAACCTCCAGTCTTCTGAAACCTTCCTGCTCAACCAGAACTGCTCATAAATGATGAAGAGTGGCTTGTCAAGCTCTTCTGTGAGCTCCCTCAGTATTCTTGGGTGGATCCCATATGGCCCCATAGACTTGTGTGCATTAAAGTGGAGCAGCAGGTCACTAACTGTTTCCCCTTGAATTATGGTGACTTCATTCTGCTCCTCATTTCTGTCTTCCAGCTCAGGGGGCTGAGTACCCTGAGGATGGTCCAACTAGAAAAGACTGAAGCAAAGAAGGCATTAAGTATCTCAGCCTTTTCCTCATCCTTTGTGGGAATGTTTCCACCTGCATCCAATAAAGGATGGAGGCGCTTTATGTTTTCCTTAACAGCAAGTCTTTCACCCTGCTGACTTGTCAAAAGAAGAAAGGCATCATCACTATGGAACATAACTATGACAGAGAATCCCTGAACTGCCTGTTGAGCTTTGCCTTGGGCAAACCTACAACAGAGCTGTCAAGGAGGCCTGCCAGGGACAGAACATGTACACAGTCCCTCCACAGTGAGCTCCTTTACTTGTGTTTTAGCCCACTCCTCACCTTGTCTGCCAAAGCCCGTACCAGCTCAGATTTGAAAGACTTATTCCCTCCTGTGGCTGCCTTGACACAGATTTTTCCACAAAACCTTAAAGTAATATTTGCACTTTAGGAAATCTGAATTATGAATGATAGAAAAAGGACATGACTTTTGTATCAGGTGTCAGCAAGACACCTATTACTTAAACACTAACAAGGTCCAGTGAGGCACTATTGAGCATTCATAAGACCATAGGCTGGAGGTAAGGAAGGAAAGAAATTAGTCAGGAGGGCAAATTGCTCTCTTTCAGAATTTCTTTGCTTGGTATCTTTGACAATGAAGTTTCAAATCCCAATAATAGACAGAAAGATTAGAGATCAACATTCATTCTAAATTCTACATCTTAAAACAGGGACAGAGAATGTCCCCATTTATACGTCAAATTTAGCTCCCTCCTACTTGGATCCTTGTGTCATCTTGTGCACCTCTTATGAAAAAAATATTTACGTGGGAATTGTCAACTCAACAAGCAAAGGGAGAAAAAAAATTTATGTCAAAGGAACAAAGCCTGCTGCAAGTTGGCTTTTTTTCCTTCTTTCTTAACAAATCATTCTGTGGCATGAGTCAGATAATACAGAGTGGGAGGATCACACTCCAGCAGGCTGTGGTACAGCAGGTGGAGTCATGGAGACAGATTGGACGTATGCAGCATGTGTGTTTTCTCTTGAAGGGCTTGGAGAAACAAGTGCTAAAAAGCCGATTTTGCAAGGATATCTTGCTGCTAAACTGGTACTTTTAAAACTCTGGGATTCCTGAGTTGTTTTCCTCCATCTGCACCAATAGGTGTTTTTCTTCTGTTTTTTTTTTTTTTTTTCCCAAGAAGAGGAAAAAAGCCAGAGATTTCTCTCACAAACTATTTGGGAAACTAATTCTGAGAGATGACAGCTTTTTCAATGATAAATGCATAATACTTATTATGAAATGACTCAACAGCGTAGAAAGGATATTCCACAAGGGGGACTTATATAGTGAAGCTGGATCATTTTCCTTGACCCCTAATCACTGACTTTATTCTGGTTCTTCTGCTGTTATACTCCAAGTTAAAGTAGCATTGTGGCACATATAAGCAAATTGTCGTGTTAACTCTAGACGAAGGTTTTTACAAGACCCTGTATTCCTCCAAACACCAAGAAGTTTTTAACAGTGCTGAAAGTCCCTGGATTTAATAATCGTATTTATTCCATCTACAGGATTATAGATAGCCTGGGTCTGTTTGTTTGCTCTGTCAATAAAATCGGCATGAATAAACAATAATGACAGTGATCCCAGAGAAATCACATCAGTGTAAATGAAAACATCAGGTCCATGGTGAGGAGGCCAGCCCTTGCATTAATGTAGCCCCTCAGTTGCTCAGCCAATAATTTAAAATAAATGAATAACGTGAACAAGGCACAGTAATCCAAATCTGAATAGTGAGAACTTTAGGTTTGTTGTTCTTTGGAATGTTTTTTACATGAACAAACAGTAGCCCCAGGTGTTCTGAAATAAGCCCAGCAAGCTCCCTAAAGGTTTGTTAGCGGACTGCTTGCCTGAGGGCCACTGGATCTATTATAGTCTTACTGTAGCTTCCTGCTGAAGAAATCCTTTCTGAGTGTCTCAAATCTGGCAACAGGCTAGTCAGTCAGTATGCCAGGAAAATGCTGTGGAGAACCTGGTGAGACATTACTTACTCTGCCTAGCTTGGGATGCCAGCCTTTTGACATCTCAGGTCACATCTCATTTGTAATGTGTGTTAGGAGCTTTTAATCAAGGTGGAGGGAAGTGCCCTTTCTCCTTCCATGGCAGAGAGCTCAGGCTGGGCATAGCCACAGTACCAAGGGATAAGGGAAGATCCTCAAGGGGAAAAGTGGTGATGAAATTGGCATGATTGCTAGTGGCTTCTTGTAGGACACTGAGCTAGTAATTTGGAAAAACAAGCTTGTTAGAGAAAAACAGGAATGACACCAATCTGCTGTAACGAGCAGGCAGTAGAACAGTGCCTTCATGTCATGCTCCATTCTGGGTTTGAGCCACACACTGCAGAAGTTGTGGCCTTGCTGGGTGTAAATTAACACAGCCTAATGATTTCTCCTCTCTTTTTAGTCTCTCAAGCTAGTATTAATTTACAGTGAGAACAACAAAAGACAAAAGCAATGCAGCAGAATTGTGGGCAGACTAGGAGGTTTCCATCAACTATGCTATATAGACTTTATTTTGTCACGGTGAAGGAAATGAAAGACTGGATGTTTTAACCAACTGTTTTGGTCTTAAGGTTAAGCAGTTAGTCACCTGGGGCAAGGAGCTCCCAGTTTCCTCTGGACTATGGGCATTTTTAAAAATAATCATAACACTCCAGAGTACCATCTAGCTATGAGAACATTGTCCAGGGAGTAAATTCTTGAGATGATGAAACATTCCTTTTACAGATGAGGACACAGTGGCACAGAAGGATTAAATGACTTGCCCAATATTATAAAGTAAATCAGTGATAAAATAGAGAAAATAATCAGATGTCCTGATGCCCACTTCTGACCATAAATCACTAGGCCATAATTTCTTCTGCAAGATCATCATTTCCTCCTTTCATATGCTATCTTGCTGCCAAGAGAAAGATTATTCTACGTGCTGCATGGAGTAGCATTTTTCCAAGTCTAATTCAAAATCTGTCAAGCCATGGAGTTGCTCTTCTATTCCCCTGGGAAATGATTCCAGAGCTTGACAGGGCAAGGACATATCTCCAGGACAGGAAGTTTTCCATAATACTTACCCTTAAATTTTTCTATTCTCTACTTCTGGTCATCTAAATATCTTGTCTCTTTTCATAGTATTTATGATCATCAGATACTAGCAGAGTTGCAGAGAGCTTTCCCTGCTCTCTCCTAGATAAAACTTAAGCAAGATAACACTCTTTCAGTAATACCGCTAAAAGCAATTCCTTTAATTTCCAAAACAGTTTTAATTTCTTTCCCCAAACTTTCTCCACTTTTACAATATTAGACTCTTATTTCAGTGTTTTCACAGTGTGTTCTTTGACCTTGACCAGTACTTCTTTTCTCCCTGCTGATGGGACAGACTGCAGCAGTACAGAGGATGCCGGGAAAATTGGAGTCTGAAGCAGGAAGTCAGTGATGTCAAAAGACCCCTAGGGTTGAGGGATTACTGGCAAGCTCCTGGAGCAATGTTTCTATTCATCCATTGGAACTGGAAAGAGTGCCAGATGCTACATTAACATTGGGCTAATTTACCCAAAGGTGAGAGGCAGAACTTACTGCTTCCTTCCTGTTCTTTTTACTATTTTAGCCCAGAGAAGTCAGAAGAAACAGACATCAAATTTCATAATTAAATAATAAAAATGAAATTTTTGTTTCACTGCTTGGCTAAATCAGCAAAAGACAAACACAAATACCTGAAACCCTTGCGGTTTCTACTGTGGTCAGAATGAAGCCTCACAAAAATGGCCATCTCAGCAGAAATATACAACCCTGGGCTGCCACATTAACATAAATTACAGCGGCCAGAAATTATTGCTGCCTCTAATCTCCAAACACTCAGGAGCTGAACTGCGTTCAGCGGAATGACCTGTCCTCCATGATGCATTAGTGTTTGCACTCACTCTCTCTCTCTCTCTCATGCGCACACAAAGCCCGTCCTTTTGAAGCACAGAGATTTATGTTTCCTGAAATAAAAAAACCCCAATACTTTAACTGCTCCTGCCTGGTCCCCTTCCTCCTCCCTAAGGAAATAGTAAACTCTTAGCTTTTTGAGGACAGTGGGACTTCTGTTTAGGGTGAAGATCAAGAAACAAAGAATAACCCAAAGCTTCAATTACCATCTTGCTACTGCCACCCCAGAAGACACAATAACTTCCTTTCCTCCCATATTTCTAAACTGAAAGTGATGTGAAATAGTTAGCGAGAACAAAAAGCTACAAAGAACCTGTGTGTACTCACGCTTATACAAAGTCACATAAAAAATCCAACCTGTTGATCTTCTATTTTTTGAATTTATGCCACCTATCCCTCTGACCCATCCCCTACATCCCATGTCTTGTCTAACTTGCCTTTACTACTCCTTAAAAATATTACAACTATGCCTGTGAACAAGTCTGTCTAAAATTAAACTAGGAGAAACTAATATGCAAAAATTCTTATTTCTACTAAAGTTTGGCTTATTTTAACTTAATAAGTGGCTTTTTGTTGGTTTTTAAAGTGCTTTTAGTTGCTTTCAACAAAATTGATGAAAACCATGTTTAAACCAAAGTGAGTACACTTGCTTAAAAAGGCTTATAGGAAGCAATATCTTAATTTAAACCAGTACAACTGGTGGCAGAGGAGACCAAAGACAGGAGGCTTACTGTTGAAGACAGAATGACAAAGGTCTGCCTAAAATAATAGTATTAAGCAGAGGCTGAATCTCAGTGGAACTGGTAGATTTAATTGCCACCCAGGTATTTGAAAGGTAGACAAAACAGAGAATTGAAAACAAGTCTCCTCTTCAGACAAAAGGATAATATAATGCTGTTTGAGGTCTTGTGTGATTACAATTTTTAAAAAATCCAGCAAACAGCAAAACACAACACACTATAGCTATGCAACTCCTTCAAAAGTCATGTGAGAGCAGAACATGCTCTCCAGGTGGAGAGAGTGACAGAAGTTCAGGTCTGGCTGAGGGATGTGACATTTGAGGAAGGATACATACAGAGAGAACTAGTGCTCTGAGAGTGGAGAGGCACCTCTGTTTTGTATCCTATTTTGTTTGAGAATGGAGGGCTTTAATATGTTCCTTTAAAATAACAAAAATCCATCAAAGTTATCTGACTCCACACAAATCATTTCCTCTTCATAAATGGAATAAATTACTACTCCAAATTTAGAACAACTGTTGTAGTGAAAAGGAACGCAGTTTTTAACAGGAAGGAAACAGCAAGAAATAACCTGGCATCTATTACTACAATAAGAGCACACTGCTGACAATGACTGAGGGTTACTTCATCATCCTACATAAGATGACAGATTAAATCAGATCTAGTTCTATGCATAATACAAGTCTTCCACACATTCAAATGTTATGTTCCAACAGCAAACACAACTCTCCACAATGCCACCATGTGACGTAAAATCTCCACATCACCCTTCACTCTCCAGCACTGAACAGATGTAGTAAACATAGAAAGCATGTTAATATTAAGGATCGCTGCTATTACAAATCTACCAAATAAAATATCTGGAGTAAAAGAGTTATTAATAATCATACTTACTTAGGGCATTTTATTTAGGACTAGGGGTTAGCAAAATGCTACAACAGCATGTTAACGGCTATTTGATGCAGGCAACCCACACTGCAGAGCCAGGAGAAGCACCCAAAAGCCTGCTTTCAGAGAAAGCTTTGCATCTACTCTAAAAGGCCTTTTTAAAGACCAACAGCAACAGCAGATTAAATCTCCAAAAGAAATGGATGACTTTCAACTCTAAATCAGCGTTAGAAGTTTCCCATTTTTCTATTTCAAACTCACCTCATGTTCCCACCAAAATAATCAGCTGTGAAAGTAAATTATGCCTAAAGTTCATATTGTTAGGCTTTGGAGGTGTATCCCCTTGAAACAAACAAACACAGCCCTAACATCCCTCAAAGGCACTGCTTATAGGTTGCGTGCAGCCTCATCCATCTGCTTGGAAAATATTTAAAAGGATACATATCTATGAGACACATTCTATTAAAATATTGCCAGCAATATTTCAAGCAGCACCTAGTTCTCCCCTCACTTATACCTCTCCTTTCATGCCAAGAGATAGCACGCTCAACATTCAGGCCTATCGGGTTATGTCAGAAACATAACCACTGTCCTTGTGTCATCTATGTCAAAAATATCTCTTTTTTCTTCCTCTTCTTCCCCAGATCTAAGTCCCTGCGTCTAGTAAGGTTGTCTACTTCTTTTATGCCTCAACTGAGAAATCTATAAATGCCTTCAGCCTTTCCAACTTTATGTTTTTATTTGACAAGAGTATACAACAACAAATATCTATGTGACACAGTTACAGCAGAATATTCTTAGGTGTACTATCACATTGCTGCAATTGAACAGGATACCATAAAAGAGATTTAAACTAAGTGTTACCCTGCCTTTGCAATGAAGAGTGTGCAAACAGTTAATTAAAGTAACTTACCTAACACAATATAGTCTGATACAGCATCCAAATCTTTCACCAGTTAAATTTTAAGGTGACACACACACTCTGTAGTAAAAGATCATCCAGCTCAGGGTGTTGTCCTGGAATAGCTGTTTTATTACCATTATTCAAGTACATGTTCCCAATTTCAACAAGCATACTCTACAGTCCTTGTCCTTCCTCCCAAATCCTTGTGTTCACTGGACAGTGCACAGACCTGCAGTGCCATGCTACAAGTAGAGAGGTAAGGAGGATGGAGATACAGGATTCCTGCTAAATTTTGGGATGCTTCGCCCAAGATTAGGCCATAGGGCTGAACTAAGAATCATTATATGATTCTTAAAACTTACATGACAACCACAAAATTCTCCTAGATAATTAGAGATTAAGGGCCCCCACCTTGTTACAAGCGCATTGAAGTCAACAAAAATATTTTTCTTAAATGAGCTCTTCATTTTTCTAATTTCCCTCCATTTAAAGAAAAATCCAAACCAAAACAAAATACAAACAATTGCCAAAAGCACAGATAAGTACACAAGCAACAGAGATCATATAAACTCATCACAAAAGGAAACACTTGAGTTTCTTGTGAGAAATGTTCAAAGAAGCAAGGCTAAGGTAATCAAGCTATGCCAAATGCAGGCAAGCTGGGATGCCCAAGGCACCTTCCTGCCTTGATAATTATATATTTGGGCTGCATTGCCATAACTCTGGCTTATGGAAATCTCTTTTCTTTAAAAAAAAAATAAAAAAAGGAAAAGAAAAATCAAAGTCAGCTATGGCTCGACAGGTCTGCAGTAAAGACCAGCCATGTAGAAAATAGAGCAGCAGCTGCACTACAGGATCAAAAAACAGAGTGAGCAAACTCCATCATCAGGCAGAATTATCTTACTGGATTAAAAAAAAAGAAAAGAAAAAAGACGAAATAAATACACTCATCCTCACTCCCCAAATGTCTGACACAAACCCAAGGGATTTGGGTTTTTGATGCAGGATATCTGCATATTATCCACTACCTGCTTTACAGGCTTATTTTTTTTCAAATATTTGGCTCTCATCAGGCTTTAGTTTAGTATTTCAGAAGGAAGAAGCAAAAAGCACAAGGCAGGGAAGTCTAACCTAGAAGACTTCCCTTCACAGTCATATTCCATGCACAAGGCTCTAGGGGGAGTCATTCTGCCAAGCGTGGGAGGAGGGTTGCTCGCACATCCTGTCAGGGCATAACAACTGCACGGCAAGCTCAGGTAAGGTAAGAATATCACAGCATCACCAGACAGCATCCAAATCATCTCACAGAAACAGGCTCAAACCGTATCTCCATGAACAACTATATTCTTAGAGCGTTCAGAAAGTTTAATATTGCTAATACACATATCTACGCGCAAATCCGGAGGCAAGTTTTAGACATTAAATTCTCACCTCAAGTGCTTCTCTGAGTATATAAACTACCTCTCTCTCTAAAAACGTTCAGCCAGCCTTTATTCCATAAGATAGTGCACATGAGGCAGAGACTTCAGAAATACTTCTGGCTAATGAATTTCGAGGCTCTAGTATACACATGCTGCCCAGAGATACAAGTACCCTCTTTTCCCTGAACCTACTGGAGCCAAATCCGTGCTTGGGGATTGGTAATCTATTCCCTACAACAACCCTACTTAAATCCTTAGGAGGAGGAGGAATTTCCTATTATGCCTGTATGATTTTTGATGGTGTTGTCAGTTGATAGCAAGAAATTGCAATTCCTGAAATACAACAAGACACCGTTCTCCATCAGATGTCACCAAATTACATCATCATTTCCTAATTTCCCCTGTCCATTTCTCACACCATGTCCTGCTCACTTTTTTCTGCCCATTTTAATGCATGAAATCGCTGGCTGCATAGACTGAGGCATCTCAAAAGGTCAATCAAGTGTTTATGGGACTTATCCACAAACTTCATGGCTGGAATGAATGCTGTGTAGCACTCAAGTATCTCTCTATTCATGCATATTTATATTTATGACTTGTTAAAAAAAATCCTGAATGCCTTAAGGAGCTATTTACAGGACAAAAGTTACAGGAAATCATGTTAACTAAGGTGTTTCAGTACATGGGTAGTGTAAATATATATCTTCTAAGTGGTTATAATACAACAACGGAAAGGGAACACCAGTGAAGACCTCTGGAAATCTGGTGCTCTGTCAACACCCTGCTCTTCAGCAAAAGGTTTTTCACTTGTCTCCATCTCCTACTCATCTTTAGCCTTTTGGGATTGTCACCTCTCTGCACGTACAGGAGGAGGGGAAAATTGCAGAGCCAACTGTAAAGAGCAGAGGGGAAAAGGTGGGTGTCTTTATAACAGAAAAGTATTGAGGTACTCTTTGATATAACCCTGCACTGCAGAGAAATCAACTTACCCACTGCAACAGCAGCCAAGGGCAGGGACCACACACTTCTAGTGAATTTGCTATCATTTGTGAGATGATCATAGCATAAAACAGCACAGATAAATCCTGTAGCTGCAGTAAAAGTAGGTACCCAAGCTTGAAACAAAACAAACCTCACAAGAGAAACAGAGTAATCCAAGGAATTTTCATTTAATCCCCCCAAGACTTTTACATTTATGGCAATTCCATCACTTTCGCAATTCTTATTGCGATATGCTGAAAGTACATTAGGATTATAGATAAAAGGATATATAAAGAGATAAATAAACTCTTGAAGAACTCTACTGATACACCACTGAAACACTGAAACACCAAACTGGACTCAAAAGATACCTGTGGTTTTATAAGCACCTCCAGGTAAGCTGAAAGCACAGCTGGACAGTGCCCTGTTGCAGTGGTGCCTAGAGAGGAAGGAGCAGCACCCTTTGGCACCGCACAGCCTTCCCTCCACAGAACCCAGCTGAAGAGGGTAGGTGGCTGTTGAACCAACACATACACATACTAACAAATCCTCCAGAAGCACCGACAGTCAGTCTCCACAGGGCCTGCAGGAAGCCAGAATTGCCCTCCCGTGGCCTCACTCTTTCATACTCCAGTACACTTCAACTGAAGCAAAAGCCCATGTTAGCTGCAGATCAGCAAGCTTCAGACTCACCCAAGCAACAGGTAGAGGGATAAATAATGGAAGTCGACATGTTTAAGAGCAACTGGGAAGTGAAAAAGATTCACACAAAGCAGAGACAAACAGCAACGTGATTAAAAAAGTAGCTGAGATGAACACAAGTGTCATTCACCTGTAAGAGGCGACAGCACACAAATAACTGACAACTGGGCACGTTCACAAGTTTAACCAGTCCTCTAAGGATATGGTGACATGCAAATTATGATCTGCCTCTGGGAAAGCACTTTTCTTAATTCCTCCTAAATTGTATTAAATGGGCATGGGTACATAATGCAGGGCATTTTATAGATGAGCCCTAATTAAAAGACTAGGTCCTTTTGCATTTAGAACAACTGCAAGCAAAGGGTTGTCTGTACTGCTTCAAGATGAACTGCAATGCACATCTCCAACTGACCTTCAAAACAATACCACTAGGAACTGTCCTCCACAGGAAGATCTCACTACTGCTCCTTCCCGTTTCACAGCCACAGCTAAGACACATCTCTGACAAAACTTAGTCCTTAAAGTCACCTTGTGAGACCTCAGTGTTTACTCATGAACATCCGGCTTGTGGATGCACAGAAGTTCTTGGAAGAATGAATGGGAGGTGCACAGGCTCAAGTTTGAAGATAAACAGAAATAGAAAAGAACACAATGCAGTGACTTATTTTCCCAAATTCTGAAACTTTGCATCACTTCAGAGATGGTCTGTGGGATATGCTGGACCCCCACTGACACAGTAGATTTCAAGTAGAAATCTCTCACTAATATATTCAACATTCTGTCTACCACTGGCATAAAATAAACCATGCACATGTGGCAATAGTGTGTGAGCACATCTCTGGAAGGTCAAAATAACACTTCAGTCTGTGTTGAAGATCTTCCTGCACTTCTTATCAGGTACTACAAGGGTGTTTGCATAACAGATTTTCCAGAAGAAAATCCAGCATAGGCATAAAAAACATGTTTAATTCCCATTAAAATATAATACTACAGACAGAAACATTAACCTACTTTACCTCTTCTCCAGAAATGGGATGAAAAGAGATTTCAAGGTCATCACTCATCATCATTATACCTTCACAAAAATAGTACTAGCAAGAACTATAGATAAGAATCATGTTTGTACCAGTAATTCCTGTAGTTTTCATAGGCGTACGTGTGATTTGGTTATTTTTGCAGCCTTTTTGCATTTGCAGATGTTCTAGCAAATGATATTTATTAGAGGAATATTCCAGTCTTGAAAAGATGTGCATTTCAAATAGCATATTGCATAGATAATGCAAATTTGGATGGGCTCAATGAAATGGAGAAAAGGTGAAAAAGAGGCCAGATTCACCAAGAAATATTTGCTAAAGAAGTTCCTGAAGAGCATGACTTAACAAAAAATTCTCAATTTGTGTAGGCCAAGAAAGAAGAGTAAATATGCAAGTGTATTACTTGTTATGAACCACTTTTAAATGTCAATTTTAGTTTTAAGACCTTGGTATCTAGCTTGAAACTAATCATGTAGAATACCTGTATACAGTCCTCTCGTGTCTATATGTTTTTATCATTTTGTTATATATGGTCAGAACTTACTTAGATGACTCTAAAATGTCTGCAACACAAAGGTCTCCCACTGCCATGACCATGAACGATAATATTGTCTATTCACAAGCCATTTCCAACCCATGGATCTCAAGAACTTTTGACAATAAACCTTGTAAAGACCCTGTGAAGTACCAAAAACATTAGCCTTTACTTTCACACCTACAGCAGGCTGACCTGATATCAGAACTAGGTCTCCAGTCCAGGAATTCTGACCATTTTAACTATTATCTCATGCCGTTACTCAGTCTTCATCACAGTAGCCACACACCCAACTTCATAGTTCCTGCTTCTAAATATTCTCCCAAATTCTTCTCCACACAGCAGCACAAGAAAAGTCAATCTAACACTGAAGGAAACGTAACAAAACCACCTATGCTGGAGATAGCTGCAAGCAATTTCCAATCATTCCCTGATAGTTTGGCATCTCTTCATAGTGTCATTTAATGTTATCAGATAATAACTTGTTATTTTTCAGACAAACAGGTGGAATCCAATCCTTTTTTCCTACCTGGGTTTCCAAGACTTTTCTTGTGACTTATCTTCTGAGAATTATCTCTTGAGATTTTTTTTCTCCAATGGAACAGACTAAAAGATATCAGGTAAGTTCAGAGTTCACCAGAGCACTTGACATTTTCCTCACAAAATGTTCTCATGCAGAATAGGTGGGATATTATGCTGAATAATATTGCTTATGCTGTGAACATCAGCCTGAAAGGGACACATTCCCTTGGAGTGGGCAATCTGGAATTAGCTGGAAATGCAATAAAACAGAACTGATGGACATCAACCCAAGCTGTGCACCCATCAAGGAAAGAAATTACCATGTTAATCAATACTAATTTTTAGCTCCAAAATTTGTACATGGGAAAAGAAAACAGAGTAACTCAGAAGTCCTTAAGTTCTTTCACTGCTCTGTCACCAGATATGATTTTATGCAATAACCAAAGCATTCTGGGAAGCTGCAGCATCTGATAGGAAAAATGTTCACATCTCTCTCCCCAAACGTATCATAAAAAGCTTCCCATCACAGGCACTTTAGCAGACTGTTTATGGTCTGTAAAAAATGAAAGAAATTATCTCTCCTCCACTCTAACGGCGCTAGGCCAGGGCAGCAAAAAGGGAATCTAACATGGCGGTTGGTCCACAAAGGATTTGTTTTAGGAATTATTCTAGGGTATTCCTTACCACATGTCCTAGTCTAATTCCTTTCCCAACATACTCCATTAAAAAATATAAGGTAAATATAAAACAATTGGAGAAACATCTGAGGATTCATCATATTCTGTAAACATCTCATTTGCAGCATGGTGTTTGTATTTATCTTCTTTTCATCCACCCTCATGTGAGCTGCTTCTGTAGTTCTCCACAGACTTAACGCTAACATCTCAGGGAAAACAAAAGCACTTTAGAAGTTATTTTGGAATGTACAGATATAATGCAGGAACATTATTCTCAACCTTTATATTAGTTTCAGAGGCAAAACAGAAAGTACATTAAGGCTGGTCTGCATAAAATTTCTCATGAAGCCAGATTTTGGTGTGAGCTGGGAAAAAGACTTCCTTTGAACTCCGTATTGCTTGCATTTGCATTTTGAAACTGAAATTTCCCCTTGAAACTCCCAATATGTTTCTGTTACCTTCAGGGAACAATAAGGGAGCCCTCCTGTGGATAATGCATCAAATTTAAATTCCCATGATCGACAAGGAGACTATGTAACCTAGGGGACAAAATGGCTCTATTTTAGAGCAAAGAGAGTGAGGTGGTAATCCACTGGAGGCTGTAGTTTAATTTAAATGGCTATTAACTTGGTTCCATTGGGGTAGTTATAGCTTAATTCATACTACTTTTCTGAAGCAAAAGAAATCTCACCAAATAAAACATCCAGGCTACAAAAGATATTTTAACAAGACAGAAAAAAAAAATGTGTGATGGCTTTTATATATATATTATGAATGTTAAAATATAATTATTTATGCTTCCAACTCTTGGAAGGAACCTCCTTCAAGAGGTTTAACTTTAGGGACAATATTCACATGAGGGCATCCAATATTGTTTATATCAGGTACTTGCTTAGTCTGGACTCTGTGTTCCTTAGTACACCACTGCTTCCTTTACACGAGGCATGGCAAAAAATATAATACCCCCTTCCTCCCTTCTGACACAGAAAAATACTCAGGAAGAGAGAACACCAAGACCAAGTTAACTCCATTCCCTACGTTAAGTTCTTGTGCTCAACTCATCCAGTTTGTTGGCTTTAAACAGCACCTCTGCTCTCATAAGGAGCAGAATGGCCTCATTTGCCATCACATCACGCTGTTGTTCATTTTCTGCCACTGGCTTCAAATACTTATTTTTAGGAAAAAAATTAAAAACAAGTATTTGGCCCTGCTGGGATTTCAGCACTGAAAAAAAATCTAATTTCTATGGCAACCACTCCCAGAAAAATGTAAACTTCTTTAAAAGCTTTGCATAATCTTGCCTTATAGACTATAGAGGTTGACTTCCATCTTATCTAATAGGACTTATGATTGCTCAGCACCCTACAGGATGGAGATTCTGCTCTGAAGCTCATAATTACAGAGTTTCTGCAGTTCTCAGATTTATGCTTAGCTATCCTATGAGGTCAATTCCCTCTGTTTATTTCACTTTTGAAGTGGTTGCATACAAAATGCCAATCACAGTAAAATCTTACAGCTATAGGGACTCCTACTACAGAGGACACTACTGCAGAATTGTACAGGCAGGTCAATTCACCAGCAGGCAAGACAAAAAGCAGCACTGGAAGTTAACAGAGCACAACAATTTTTTTTACAATTGCTCTGGCAAAGAACTGAAGAATATTCAATGCAATTGAAACTGCAGGGAAAATTTAATAATCACTTGCAGTCCAATTTGTTCAGAACACTGAAACTAATGCTCTATCTAAACTTACTACACAGCTCTTGTGGACTGCAAGTAATCAAGGCTTGACTTCTGCCTTCTGTCGAAGGAATTTTATCACAGATTTCTACAAAAGTAGAGATAAAATTCAACAGTTTCTGCTGTCATGAGTCTTCTGTATAAACAAAGAACATTCAACCTAATAATATTTCTTTGTTTTGATCTGCTCTCTGAAAAACTGCACCTAGTGAAGTATTTCTCTACCTCAGAGGACAAGCCAATAAGGAATAAGACATGAAAACATGTCTTACTTCTCAGTTAGTTTGCCATCACATAAGGCCTGGTTTCCAAACCCACAGATGTGAGAAAGATTTCCATTTCATTCAACTAAATTGAAATCAAATCTATAATACAAGACAGAGATGAAATATCTGCAAACTCAAACACAAGCAGCAGTCTTAGAATTTGGTATGTATAGAGTAAGGAAGTAATAGTATAGATTCAATAACTACATACCAGTTTAAGTACAGTAATTCTGAAAAACGGTCCATCAAAAGAACACGATCATGCATATGGCAAGAAACAGGCCAATGGACTTAATATTTCAGATTAGTAGTAACTCCTATGGAGGTGAAGAAATATCTTCCATGAAAAGATGCTTGAAATCCTAATGCACACTGGTATGCTCAATATTGCCTGTACCAAAATCCACAAGGAAGTTTAAAGTAAATTACACCAAAGGGTGCTTGAAGAAAGAAAAAACTAAAAAAACCCCACAAAACCAAAACACACAACTACTTGAAGACATGTAAAAACAGACAAAACCCAAAACAGAACCAAACACCAAGACAGAAGTAAAGAAAGGAAATACCTTCACTTTGGAAGAAAAGCCCTATTAAAATAATTGGAAAGCAAATCAGTGAGAAGTAAGATAACCACACTGAATATCTGGATCCAGAAAATAAATGTGGGTGTCTCACAATGACCGGTCTCTCCAGATTTTTGCGCAATTACCCTTTTTTGTCAGGAGCCAAAATTTGAAAAACTCTCCACTGCTCTTAGCAGTTTTAGGGAAGAAGCCACCACAGAATAGAATTTCCAAAACTTTAGAAGTTCTTTCAATAATAAAAAGAAAAAATTTGAAGTCTTAGGATAACATTCAAAGCCAGCCTTATTGCAGCAAGTGTGACTCACCAAATCCTGACCTAACACAGCATGAGACAGGAGAAAAGGCATGACACCAAACCAGTTTCAAAGATCTTTGTGACCAGAGGCAGATTTCCATGACTAGTTTTCAAAATACCTTCAGACTCCCACCTTTTACTGGAGTATGAGCCAGGGTCAGCACAGTCCTGGAGATGAGATAGTAATACACAGGATAAGAAGGAGAGGAAAAACAAACTAACAAGAAGATTCATGACAGAATTTGGAATCTTTGCAGCGTTTAATACATCTCCTTAGAGATCTTAATTGCACATCAATCTTCTTCAGCTGGAGAGTGAGAGGTGAACGTGCAATTCTTCAGCTTGGCACAGAGGGCAAACTGGAGTTAGGAGAAAAGGAAAAAAGAAGGGCACTCTCAATCAAAACTGGATTTTCTCTCCTCCTACCATGAGAAGACAAGAAGCTTTTCCTTAGTGCTTGCCAATACAGGAAAATTACTTTGGAACAAATAAGAATGTGGCTTAACAGCATTCTGTCTGTAATTCCCTTATTCTATACCTAGAGTTCTTTTGGCAGCTAAGCTTAATCCACTTCTAACCCACACAAAGGCATGTTCAGTGCAGGGTGCCCACGCAAGGAATTAGTAGAGAATAAGTATGCTAAAGTAAGAAGCCGTAAGCACAAAGTTCTTCATCAACCTTCATTGCCAATGTCACCCCTGTGACACTCCTGCCGCCAAAGCAGGAAAAAGAATTAGGTGAGAATCGTTGCTCTCCACTCCAATAAACAAAGACAGACAAGAATTACTCTCTGCTGGTATCAGAGCAAGCCACTTCCCAGCTATCTATCCAAATTCAGACTGGCATATGCAAGATAAAACAAGAACAGAGTAACGTCCAATCTATGCTATGTTTAGATGAACTGGACACAATTCTCTTTAATGGCTTTAAGCTGTTATGTGACACCATATACATGACATATATATGTGTGACATATATATATATAGCTGATCTATGTGGCTCTAGACAGAACTTTGACATTTCTTACTGTATGTCTTGGTTTTGGCTGGGATAGAATTAATTTTCTTTCTATTATCTGGTATAGTCCTGCGTTTTGGATTTAGTATAACAATAATGTTAATAACACACTGATGGGTTTAGTATTTATACTAAGTCAAGGACTTTTCAGCTTCTCGTGCCCTGCCAGGGAGAAGGCAGAAGTAGTTAAGAAGGGACGCAGTCAGAATAGCCAACCCCAAAATGGTATTCCATAGCACACAGTGTCATGTTCATCATATAAACCAGGGGAAAGCTGGCCAGGGGCCACTGCTCAGGAACTGGCTGGGCATTGGTTGGCAAGTGATGAGCATCATGCATCACTTGCTTTGTGTATTCTAATGCTTTAGTTATTATAATAATTATTATTATCTTTCTTTTGTGTCCCGTTTAACTGTCTTTGCCTCAACTCATAAGTTCTCACTTTCACCCTTTCACTGTCTGCCCCATCCCAGTGGCAGGGCCAGGGAGTGAATAAGCAGCTGAGTGGTGCTCAGTTGCCATCTGGGGTTAACCCATGGCATTGTATGAACAACTTATCCATGTAATGATAACAAGAAAACGTTTTGTTACAGTCCAGACTTACCAGATCTAAATTGGAGATTTATGTAATCAACAGACACTTTATTAGTAACTGTGATCTTGTTTGTATTTTATTCCATAAATTCAAAATTAGTAAAGTCACTAGAGTTGAGATGACTATCTCAGACTCCAATTCTCAGTCTCTCCTGTTCTTCAAGTTCATGTTTCTAAAGGTACACCAACAAAAGAATGTCTGTAATATGACTCCCATTCATACCAACAGTATTTTGTTCTAAGTGCAGCCTAGAGTCAAGCAGAAAATAAAAAAAGACACGGAAAAGCATTCCCAGTTTCTAATGCAGAAGAGTCATACTTTAAACTACATTCGTTAAAACACTATAGACTTATTTCCTGCTTGTTTTGGAATACCTAAAATTTCTTAACAGACTTAAATGAACACTGTCAGGAATAAAATTATGGACTGTCCTCAGATGAGCATGCAATGACACACCTTCAGACCTTTTTAAGCCATCTTCCCCTAGGTTACTCATGAGACTATCAGAATATGTTAGAAAAATGTAGGTTGGATTTCCCTATTATTTTAAGTTAAGATATGCATGAAGCGAGAGATGAGTGATATCAACCCATTGCACTTTCTCTTTATGATCTGTTCTTTCTTGCTCTTATATTTAATGTTTGAATAGTAAAGAATGGAGAAGTCTCTTCTGCTTCTAAAAATAATGATATTTGAATTCTCTTTTACTATAAATAAAAAAGGTACTATGGAATCTGTGCTCTCTTGACGTGAAGAATAGGCCACGTTAATTTTTAAAACCAAACCCACATTTTGAATCTAAGCAGCACATTTCACATTTCGGGTCTGGCATCTCAACCGTAACGTAAAACTTACACTAGCAAAAAGATGAAAAGGAGAAAGCACGCTTGTCTGCCCTGGAACTCTGCTGCCCTTAGGCATGAGCCAGAAATAATCCCAGAGGCAGAATGCAAATGAAATGTCTCGTCAGCGCACAGGTCTTAATGCATTTTACCTTAAACATTTACGTTAACAGATGGTCCCCCACAGTCCCATAAACTCACTCCTGAGTTCATTTCCATCTCACTCCAGGCCCCATTTGTCACTGGTCAGACAGAAGAATGTCGCAAGGGGGTTAAGCCAGAACAGAAGAGTGGGACAAACTGTATGAAATGATTGGTCTCACCTACATATAAGCATTTGACCTCAGTTACAAAGGGAGAAAAAATTGTATGTAAGAGGAAAAGGAATTAATAAGGTGATGATCAGATGACGTGGAGCTACCGAGATTAAAAATCAAAATAAAATGCAAAAAAACCCCAAAAACAACAACCAAACACAACCCCCCAAAAAACCCCAAACCCACCACCACCAAAAAAACAAACAAGAAAACTGCAGTGCTCCTTTTGGGGAGGAGGCAAATGCTACTTTTTAAATAGGAGATGAAGCTGTGTGCTGTGATAGTGGCCTAGGCTGGCTCATGCATTTAAGGGAAGGTGACTGACATTAGGAATGGCATAAGACATACAGACCACTCAGCCCTCACTTCTGGGAGACGTAAAATTCTCAAATCAGTGCAGTGCTCTTGTACAAGACTTGGGCTTTTGCTGAGCCTCTAAATTCTCAGCTCTGTCACAGAAAGTGATATTGGTTTAACCAGGGGAAGAATAGAATAAAGCCCTGCCATGGTAGGCTGAAAGATACCAGCTCTTGAGCCACAGCTGATCTGTGGCTTGGGTTCGTTATAACAAGGAAATAAATTTTGATTTGTTTGTGCTATTTTTATCTTGGCCAAATACAAGAAGAAATTCTTAGAACAGAGATACCTGCCAAAACAAAACTCTCAAGTGCAAGAAGAAAAAGCACAAATCAGTCTAGAAGAATGCAGTGAGGGATAAGAACACAAATGGATAAAAACTGGCGACAAGGTGATACTTCTTTATTCGGGATCTGAAGAATACAAGCAACAGAGTTTGATCTATATTCTCACCAGAGTGTTGCACAGATGCAATAGGCACTCAGACTGTCCCAGATGTATAATACACTGAGTTATCTCAGAACATTTCTCTGAAGCACAAAAATATCAATTCTATTTTTCAAACTGAACCACATCAGAGATAAAGAAAATTGTCACTCCACAAAGAATACCCATAGTCAAAAAGAAAAATTAATGAATCACTCAAATCTCCACTTAATGTCATAATCATTCAACTCTGCCCAGACCATGCTACTGTTCTTCCTCCCTGTGCAAGCAAGAAACAGGTACTGGGATGAACTAGCAGTATGGCCTAAGCTGCTTTGCTGTGATGGTAAGAAAAAGCACTGCCAATCAATTGATTTCATCTGAGAGAAGATGCCTTTGTTTATTAAAAGAAAAGCTTACTTTGCTTCTCTAAATTGCTTCAGGGGATAGAACATGCTACACTTCACATTGCTTCCATGGATTTTATACTCTAAATTTGAATACAAGACTTATATTTGAGAATTAATGACAGTGCTCTACAGTAAAGATCAATCTTCATAAGAAAATCCCGCTGAGTCAGATTACTAAACTATATTGTTCTCTTTAAATCAGAGGAAGTTTGCCTACTCCTACAGTCTATATCAAGTCTTTCAGCCTGAGTCAAAATGTGAGGCAATTGTGAGAAATACTGTTTTCCATTCACCAGTAATGTTACCATTCTCACACAGGTTCTTTAGTGGTAGTTCACTATTGCCCAATGACTTCACAGGTGTTGCACCAGAGCATCCAAGTACTTTGGAACAGGATTTTCCCAACAAAAATTTAAGAACATATTCATAAAGATGTGATTTTTCTTTAACATCTCACACTTCAGGAGACATTCAGGAATTTGTCATGCCCCTTCTATTTCACAGACTAGTTAGACGCCAAGCTTCATAAAACACAGAAACAGAAAAACTGCATTCTCCAAAGGTCCCATACTTGAATTCATGACAGTCACACATTCTTTTCTTTCTCTAGAGTTCAACAGCATCTGCCTTGAAGGAAACGTCTACTCCTAAAATGAGTCAGCAGTATTCATAACCCACAATTTCTAGTTTTCCCATTATCTGCCTAGCTGAAAACCACACTGGTACCTGGCAACGAAAGCAAGTCATAGCAGAATGGGTACAGGAGAGCTGCTGGGCACTGCACTCGAGGCAAATGCCTCCCTCTCCCTCCTTGTGAACTTAGGCCACTTCCGAGTGTAATTAAGGGACTGTGTCAGGAGGAGAACAGTCTTGTAGAGATGGCCAGCTATATAAGAGCCACGTATATCTTTAACATTGTTATAAACTAGTTAGAAATATCAGTTCAGCTGAACAAAATCCGGCCATGACCTGTATTTTAAGCATTTTCAAGTTCAAGTAATCAGTTAATAATTAGGGCTCTTTGTCAGAAGTCTCTCTCATTTATGCCATGACTGGGGCTGAAATATGTTTTATTTCACCTGTCGGCCTGTACATAATGAGGTTGCAGGAGATGTAGCAGTGAGACTGGTTCTTCAAAGATGTGATAACAAAACAAGTCTGAATGACGGTAAGAGGGACAGCCTCACCATTTTGGAAGTCAGTGGCCAAAAAATTACACTGCAACAATATTCTCCTCCAGCAGTTAAAAGGCAAGCGCGACTGTTGCTGCATTCCTTCTACATTAAACTCAGTGAACACCTGAGGGGATTGAAGTGAGAGGGAATTTTAGGCACCACCTTATCCCAAAGGCAGCCCTCAGAACTTCTCTAATCCCAAGGCCAGCATGGTCACTGTGAAATTCAGCCAGCCTGCTTGCAGGAACAACCTCTGCTTTCACATCAGGTTACCCCTTCCCTCCTTGCTGCTCCTTGCACTCTCAAAACAGCTGGGGAAAGAACATGCCTTCATGGCTGCAATATCCAATACTTTATTATTTGTTACTATAATTACTTTTGGTCTTCTGCTTTAAAAAGTCTGAATGCATCCCACACGTTTTTGCAAACTGCATTTCTTAAATAGACATGCTGATCATCTTCAAGCAGCCAGACTTTTCCAATAATTACCTGCTAGGATACCACAGTGCTCATCCACTTATTGTGGACTGCACTGGAAGATTTTTACAGACATCACAGTATGTGCTGCAGTGCCCAGGGTAATGGCAACCAGACATGCATAGGGCATTTATACACCTCTAGAAAACCCATACAACACTGCTTTAAGCTGCATTTGTGTATATCCTGAGTAAGCACAGGTGACTTCTACAGGAGCAGCAATCCTCATAGCTCTTCTTGGGGGAAAGGGCTTCATATCAGTGAACAGCTAAGGTGCCTCCATTGGCAATTGCTCTGTAATGGTGATTACAGCATATTCCACATAGAATCATTCCCTGAGCCGTCCCCATGTGATACTATCACAAGGAATTCAAGTCCTAGAACAAAACATGTTTGAGTACAGTTCTAATACTTGCAGAACATTTGTGCATACCTTGCTCTCGTTTTTATGTCACTTTGACTCAACTGTAAAGGAAAGAAATCTCCACTCAGTGCTACTGGATGAGATCATGATAGCAAATACTTCATTTCCACCAAGGCAAATTTTTACTCATGAATCTTTTCTGTTCTTTCAGCGAGTGGTGATTTAAGCAAGCTACACTTTTAGCACTGATTCTGCCCAGGGAGGGACAGAGTGCCCAGTGAGATAGGACTGCAAGTGATGGGTCCCAAGGGAGCTAAAACGCAGATGTCACAAAAACCCATTTCAGAAATTGTACACAAAGGCACAGCTGTGCAGTGGGAAGCAAAACAGGTGGCACCGGCATCAGGGGCTGGCAGAGCATGGAAATAAACACACTGCCTCATGTTACAGTACAACATTGCCACAAGATACCTTCAAAAAGGACCCCTTAAAAAAGGCCTCTTAAAAAGGACCTCTTTCTCCACTGCCTCTGGAGAAGTTGCTCAGGTTAAGCAGCCCTCTTCAAACAAAGCATCCCCAGAGCACAGAGTGCATTTGTCCTCGATCTGTGAATTTACACAAACTACCAAAGACTTGTGAAGTCAGCTGGAGTTAAGAGCCCCTCAGCAATATACTAAATCAGTTCCACACTTACCCTGGAGTCCTCTACTTAGAAGCAGCTGTTTCTCTACTGCTTTTGTTAGCTTTGCAGCCTGAGGTTGAACAGGCCAGTTATCCCCTTCACTCAGTGTCAGGTCAAGAGACTGCAACTGAAGCAGCACAGGACCCAGGAGTCATCTCATTGCCCCTTTAAGGTCTGCCCACAAGACCAGACTGTGTCCTTTCCCTCTAATCTGCTATTTTGTAGACAAATTCTCTCTGTACAACAGATTTTGAAGAGCTGACCAGCTGTCTCCTCAGTGGGTAGACCAGATTTAAGGGCAGTGTGATCCTATCAGGATGCAAGGTTGTGCGATTTACTGCTATAAATCAACTGCCTTGATTCAGGTTTTGAAGGCTGGAGCAACTCCATCTGAGGCAGTGGGGAGCTTGCCAGTTCACTGATATCTGATACCTTGTAATGTTTTAAAAGTATGTTCTGAAAAGCAATACCAATAAAAATGACAGTGTAGAGCTCCCTTTTTATTCACATCTCTGTGATGCCAGATCAAATTTTCTGAACAGACACTCAAAAACCTAATGTACCTATCCCCACCACACTGCCTCTTATGACACCATCCACAACAGACATCCTGTTTTAGGAACGTAGCTGACACTACTGGTGCAATCATGATAAACGCACTGGGTGGCCCACTATGTCCCTTGCTTTCCAAAGGTTCTAAACCTAATCTTTTTGAGAAGGATGTAAGTATCACCCAAATAGCTAGCTTTGGACCAGGTTTGTGTCATCTGTGCTTGTTTTCACCTGACTCTTATTTTTTTTAACTACACAAATAAAAACAATTAAAAAAAAAAGATAGAGCAATAGATTATATTTACATCTGACTGTTCATCTGTAGAAAGAAGATATTTGTATGCCCAGCCACTTCTCAAAATCACTGAGGAAGATGTCGAGTTGATCATAATCGAGACACCAGTAAAATGCAAAGTTAACTTAAGAACATTAAAGCAGATTGTTAAAAATGGAAAATGTATGGAATTACTTTTGATATCAGGCATTACAAACCCTTCAGTCTTTTCTCTGATACTTGTTTGTATTTTTATTGTTTGATGGAATATGCCAGGATTTATTATGACTAGAAAATTGCTCAATGCTATTACTCTTCCAAATATTTATATATTTTGATGAAGAGGATCTTCTTCCACAATGATTCCAATTACTCTGAGGTATTCTAGTGGCAAGAGGTGCAGCTCAGGGAGATAAGAGGCACCAAAGTTCCAGGCACAGCACTTACAGAGAAAATAATAACATACCTGGTTGAAACAAATCAGATTTTAAAAGAGAGTTCAGGATAACTGTAGGGATCACTGCAGAAGCACCTTTAAAAAACAAAAAAGCCTCTCCTGTCCCATGGGTCAACTTCAGTGACAGAGTCTCCAGCTGGAACTTGGCTTGCCTGACTGCTGGAACTCTTGCCAGCCCAGCTTCACTGTGATCCCTCCTTTGACCCCCACACAGACTCTGCAAGGTTTTGCTGGTTCTCAGACATCAGGCATGTGAAAAAACCAAAGAATTTTTAAAAATTACTGATAATTGACTCCACTGAAATTCTCCTTTAACAGCTTAAGCAGAGGGAAAATACAAAATCCAGCTTGATGCCAAGGAGCCCTACACTCAGACCATCAAAAGACCACAAAGGCTGGAAAGATAATCTTGCAAAGAAAGCATGGGTTTAGGACATGTACTTACAGTACTGAGCCCAGTTTTTCAATAGATTATTTCAAATAGTGGAAAAATATATTGGAGCATTTTGGGACTAATCGAACAATTTAATTTTATTTATCTAGAAAGATAATTATGAGTATACGAAAAGTCATTGAGCACACAAATGCCTTCAGCATCAATGAGAAGCCAAATTCCTCATTGTGACTGCAGGGCTAAGAAGACAAATGAATCAAGCTTCTTACCTCAGTGCATAAATTCAAATTCCTCACATGTGAAAACCCTGCCCCTGCATTTTCAGTAGAAAGTATGGATAAATAAATAATACTGGATAATAGCTAATTCTTCTCAGCCTACTGTGATTTTGGCTCAGCCCTGCTACAAATGGTTTTCACTCATTTAGCCAACTGTGGCCACAACCCCATCTGCATCCTAAGATGCCAGGTTCTACTAATTTTTAAATCACAAAGCACTGCGTCTTACTGCACTCATCAGACTGAGCTCTGGCTACTGATTAATCTTTAGCAAAAACTGCTACAGCCCTGGTTGGCCATAGGCAAATAATATCAGATTCCCCAGCTCCTTTTCTTTTTCTTTTTTCCATCCTTTTATATTTTCCTTTTTTTTTTCTTTTTAAATTAATTAATTAATTAAGTGCCTGGCAGGCCCAAGGCCCTCCCCACAACCTCCCCTTTGAGTAACATGCCAGAGCACCAAAATGATTCTTTGTAAATCTAATTGAAACAAAAGCTATTGACCCAGACACATTTGCAAGTAAATCTGGTTGGACCTCAATCCGAAAGCATGTGTTTGACAGCAAATTATGCTTAAGTGCTGCAGCAAGAAAAATGGGAACCATGCTCCGGCAGATAGAGAGACAAAGGGAGGACTTAATTAAAGGACCGAAACACACACCAGTAAGTCTAGCAAATGAGATTCAGAGCAGAAAAGGAGAAGTGCAGGGCTGCCTCTTATTACAGGAATCTAGCACTAAGGAGATTTGTTGCCCTCCAACAATGCTTGGGCACAGAAAATGATCCTGCGCTGCTGTGAAAAGGGCAACAATCAGAGACAGAGGCTAAGGGGAAAGTTAACTACATTGCAGGAGACCTGAAAATGTCACCTTGTCTTTTGATTAGGGGTTTTTCAGTCTAAAGCTGAAGATGAAGAAAGCACAGTTTGCAACTGCTGCTCCAAGAAATTATCTTCAGAAAGGCCACAGCAATGCTACAAGTCAGTGTAATGCAGATACCAGCCCCATCCTCATCCAGATAATAATCTGCCATGTATTACTGAAACAAATATGAATTCCAGCAGAAACAACTGCAGCAGACAGCTGAATCCCCTGTACTATAACCTCACACAGCACAAGAAACAAGGAGATCCTGAGGGGGAAGGCAAAATGCCTCCTCACGCAAGGAGAACCACAACATGTAACAATCATTGCTTGCTGCAATTCAACAGAAATAAAAACATTTTGTCCTGGAACAACCTGGAGGCCAGAAAAACATATGACTGTTCTTATGGGAAAAAAAAAACAAACAAAAAACTCCACAGAACAACTTCTTCATTCCCACCACAAAGGGGCTAAGACAGCTCATTGTTGTTATTTAACTACGCTCATTTGGGTGCAATATTTATAAAAATAATTATGCCAATATAAACCCTAGTTTAAACACAATTCTGTATATTGGCACAGTCACCATGGCAAAGACCAGGATCTCTGACCCTCTTGTAAAACTACTGTGCTCTGCATTTGAAGTCTTCTTCATGCCTTTTCCTCTTTATCCACTTTACATCATGGTGAAACTTCATTGTTCATAATAAATAGATTAACTAGAAATGGAAAATAGTTTCCAACACTTTTCAGAGCACACTTGAGACAAGGAAAATAACCTCCCCCCTCAAGGTTTAAATAAACTTGATGAATGGACAACCAAACCTTGTAGGCTGGCATGTCCTAAGGAACTTTTCAGACATAAATCCTCCAATCAAGCTCTCCTAGAAATCTGTGTATTCTCTGCCGCTGTCAGCTGGGTTCCCACTGAACAAGGCAGGCGGTCTCATGGATCAGTGGGCAAGTTGTGCCTCTGATGTGTTTGACTGTCACATTCATAAACACAACAAGCTATGCCAGCAGCAACAGCAAGGCAGCATGGTGGGGGATTCAATACCGTTCACAAACTGCAGTGCACAGCATTCATCAGCGCAAACAAACTCAGTCCACAGCTCTCATGCTGGCTTTTACAGCAGGGATAGACAGCTGCCAATGCTGCCCTGTGTCCTGCTTTTGCTTACTCCTCAAACCCTGAATACCCAGAGCAGGTACGATTCTTCTGTCACTGTAACCTACTGGAACTCACGGCTACAGCCTAACAAACATGGACCACTCAAAACACTTTCAGAAGCATCTCAGAGAGATGCCCCACCTCTCTCTTAAGGGGACTAGAGTGCCAAGCCTTTCTCTGAAAAGGGAAAATTACACAAACTACATCAAATGCCTCAGGCAATTATATATCAGGTCCAAGTAAGTATCCTGGTACCTGAGCCCAGCAAAGATCATTGTCTATCAGGCCATGATCTCTATCCACATACCACCTCCTCCTAGCATACAAGTGCATACGAAGATAAGTGCTTTTTAAAAATACAGTAGTAAAAAAATTTACTGTGATTCTTCAATACCAAACAATTTTAAAAAATGCGTATTTAGGAATATTCCTCTCTCCTCTCCCTGAAATGCTATTACTGAGATGAAATTGGAGTATTTAACAGCACACTCAATTGTGAAAGAGAGAGCAAGGAAAGAATTCTATATTCAAATTTTAAAATAGAAACTCAGGGAAGTAAAATCTTATTATATCACCAACAGTTTGGAAGTGTAAAAGATTGCTCTGGCCAAGAAATCTCCAAGAATTTCATCCATCCCTGGAGATGAGACTCTTAGTTTCATGCTTGATAAAGAATTACACCACCAGTCCCTGGTACCCTTGGCTTCGTGCTGTGTCCTAGGTCAGAGCTGATGGGAAGCAGACTGCTACCAACTGCATTGCTCCAGCTCTTGGACTCTCCAGACCTCAGCAAAGATGAGAACCCAGTGGATGGCAGCTGGGGATTCTGAGCTATGAAGGGAAAGAAAGCAAAAATAAAAGAAAAAAGGAATTGAAAAGAGAAAACTACTTTGGGTACCTTGACAGATATTGACAAGAATAGAAACAATAAAAAAGTCCCTGCTGTGAAAAACTCGTCAAGTAGGGGATGATGCATACCATGCAGACCTCATGCAGTGTCCTCTCTCAAAGATGTCACAGTTCTCGTCAGCTTTGCTACTGTAATATTCCTCCAGGAGAGGAGAGCTTAGCTGACACCCTGCCAGTCATCCCAATGACTGCTGACAGCCTCAGGGAACACACGGATGGGAAACTGATGCCTGCGTTCAAAGGCTGCTGTCAAACCCAGATAATAACCCATGCTGCAAGGCAGCACTGCCTAAGTATGTGCAAATACCTACAGGATCCATACGTACGCACATACACATTTACATATCTTCAGCTGCATCCACAGTGATGAGAGGGAGACACAGTTGAGTCTGCACAATTCAAGCAAGCCTGGGGTGGTGTTGTGAGGCACAATGTGAGCTTATCCACATGACAGCTGCACTAATTCCTTTGATCTGCAGTGACTGGGCTGCCTCGTCGCTATATTATATAATAATATAAATTAAGATCAGCTACAGTAAACAATAATATAGCATGAAATACAGTCAGTGTTTGTTCAGTGGACATTACCAAGACAGACCCAGAAATAGAACAGCACCTGGAGAGAGAAAACACTGCCCTGAGGTTTTGACATGAAATTACTGAGCAGGACCTACTGGACGCTGCTCACCCCTCATCCTCAGTGTCTGATCATCTTGCCTCAGTTTTGGACATGTTGCATAGCAGCAAACTCTGAGCCTGTGCCATTCTCCCCTCACCTCAAAGCTGTAAGACACCAGTAACCCTTGGAGATTTGACTCTGGTCAAACTGCAGTATCAGTTTCCCACTTGACTGAACCCAAATGGGCACTTGACTACCTGACACACCTTGCCTGCAGGGAAATCCTATGGATGTAGCAAAAATATTACCCTGTATTCCTAGTGCCTATTTGACTAACAGCAGCAAGAAAACTCAAAGGAAGGAAAATGCAATGTGACATTAAAGTCATGTAGTTCATGTTCTATACATGTAACTTCTTTAAAGTTTGCAGGAATTGATATCACTTGTTTTAATTCTTGGCAATATCACATTCCTGAAGTTGTTTCTTTAACACATGTCGGTGGCAAAGATGAGGACTGGTAACTTCGAGGGATGCAGTTAGTTGGCACTGCAATACTAAACGTACCCCTAAATTTTTAATTTCATTCCATCTTCCTTTTTTTTATATTGAAGAAATAGGAAAAGGATAAAAGACCTAAACCCTCCACAATCCAATCCAAACATTAATATTTTATACAGGAGTCCACGGGAATTTGTGTGTTTTGTTACTGTCGAAGGCACTGTGGAAGCTGACAACCAAATTACCAATTTATGGGCTACCCAGCCTTAATCCACCTAAGCAGCAACGTATTTCATGAAGTACAGATCTAATTAAATCTTTATCACTTGGGCTGTAATTTGGTCAGATAGTGGTTTATCAAATATGAAGATCTGCTCACCTCCCCAGCAAAATATAAAGCAATACTTAAATTTAAAAAAGGCAACAATAGTCAACATCATTTGATGGAGGGTTTTCCTCCTACTCTCTCTGTTTATCGCACCATCTGGATTACCCAGGACTTGAAATCTACAAGAGTAGTTTGCTTTATCCCATTCCCAAAGTAAACCACAAAAAAAATCAGACCATGAGCTACTGAGACCCTATGGGCCTATCCCTACGATGCCTTTGACAGCAGGCACTCTTCCCTTCAATTCTCAGGAGACTCACCTTCACTTCCCTCTCCACCTCAAACATAACACAATATGTGGACGGGATCACAGCCACTACCAAGAAGCTGATGCCTCTCCACAAAGCATACTCAGTGTTCTTCAGAGCTCACTCACCAAAGAGCTGACCCTGACCAACCCTGCACAGAGGGGATCTTTGACTGCATGATCTAGCTATGCCACTTGAAAGAGGTATTAGTGTCAAATCCATTTACCTTTGCTAGCTCATGGCAGCACTGGTAGGCTGTCAGGAAAAGAAATGAGCTAATGTTCACCAGCAGACCCTTGCCCGCTTCTGCTCTCTGGACATGACAAGCCCTGTCATTTCTCATATGTGAAAAATCGGAGTAATAATGCCTCTCCCCTCCAGGATGATATAATGGTGTCTGCACAAATAGAGAAGAGCAGCAGAAACTCTGGCATTCAGTACAGTGTGCAGTATACAGATATCAAGAAAAACAACAAATATCAGAAGAAAACATTTTTTTTATGCCATCTTTGATTGAAAGAGGATTTCATACATGGGAAATTGGCTCACACCGCTATTGAAGAAAAATTCATTGATGCTGGTTCCTCATTGTTGGTCCCTTCAATATCTCTGCCTGTACAAGTCAGAGCTGCCACATTTGGCACTTTCTTGTTTTCTCCAACTGTGAACCTTGTAGAGGGAGCTGGTGCTCACACAACCTGTAATGCAAACCTTTCCCTTCTGTTAGAATTACATGGGCTACAGGCAAAGACTGCTACTGCCACTCAGTGCTGACACTGGCGCTGATCATTTCAACCAGCTGAGGAAAGGAGAAAGCAGCGTGGAAGGTTGAGACTGCAGCAGTCAACTCTTTCCTCCCCCTTGCCAACAGGGCTTTTCCATGTGAAAAGCCATTACCAAATTTATGCCCTCTTATGGTTCAAATTCTCTCAGAGACCCTAGCCACACAAACATCTAAGAAGGAGTCAGACATTGGGCAGGACAAGCTATATTTCCACCCAGAGAACAAAGCTGCAGAGGACCTCTCTTCCACCTTGTGTGCCCGCTATCCATCAAGCACCTCTCATCTTGACCAGTTAAGAGTATTGATAAATACCATCTCTTTGCAAGTTCATCACCAGTATCACACAAACAGTATTAATGGGGTTGAGTAACCCTAAAGAGAAGCCCATCAGCAGCTGCCTTAAAAAGATGCAGAGAGCGTTCAGCCAAAATTGTCTTCAGTGCTCAGGGACTACTTCTGTCACTGCTGGTTACAGAGAATCTTGTTCATTGATGATTCGCTTTTTACACTCCAGTGTACAGGTCATTTCAAACAGACCCCAAAAGAGGAACTGTGATGTACTGAATAAATTGTGCAAAATCTCTGAATGGCTCTGACACGTGCAAGAAAACAATCCCACTAAGGGAGCTTCAGCTTCCCCAGAAATGTATTCATGTATGTATGTGTATACAGACTTGCAGGAAAAAAATATAAGTTTAAACACTAGGCACACCAATTTAAGAAACAACATGATGTAGTAAGTCTGTTGTATAACTCAAAGTAAACAAGGGTAGTTTATCAAAAGAGAATTCTATTCCTGTCTTGATCTGGAATCCACACCAGAGGATAAAAAAACCCACAAAAGAAAACCCCAAACCCTAATAAAACCTTTGGCTGACTGAGCATGAAGGAAATCTTTTCTCACCATGTTCCAAAAGATGCAAAGAAAAGGCACATAAAAATACACCTGTGCTGTCACCTCTTCCTCTGCTATACATTGTACACAAATGACTGCCCCACAAGAGTGCAATTTAATTCTGTTCATTTCAGAATTAGCACAGTTGCTATTATAGCAAGGCCAATTTTCCCTGCAAGAATTCATAAAACCTGCAGTCCAGAAGTTTATCTGGGTTCTTAAACTGGCAACTGCACTTACACACAGAGAAAAAAAAGGAGAGAAACAGCTTAAATGAATAGAAAAAAATTTAGGACAGAAGGACTGGTGAACAGGCAGTGGTCAGCAGACAGACAAGCAAAAAAGAGGAAGAGACAGAAAAAAAAGGAAGGAGAGAGGCGAAAGAAAGAATGAAAGTGCACTTTTATTACAATATTACAAGCCCTCTGATTGCTCTAATTACACCTAAAGGAAAACAAAACCTGCCTGCTAGTAGCAAGTGCATGAATAATTAACTGGAAAGGAAGGAAGGCAGCAAAGCTGCAAAAAGCCCAAACAAGCTATGGGCAGTTTCTCTGGAAAGCAGGAAAGCATTTAATTCCTGGTGTATGGTGGTATTTTTTTTCTGTTTTCCTCCCTTCCTGTATGTCAACTGAGCTTCTTTTTTTCTCCACCCCCACCATTCTCGGCCTGTGGTAAGCTGACTCATCTCATGATGCTCATACTTCTTAGTGACTTAGCCCTTTAAATGTAAGCTGTCTGATCCTACAGACTGTTTGGGTGAGAGCATCTCCTAGGAAAATCCAAGAGAACACACAGAAAAAGGATGCCTTTTTTTTTGGAAAGAACAGTTCAATAGTAACAGTCCCTAAGGTGCACAGGAAAATCTGAGGCTTCAGTGGCCACTAAAAACATACTTAGACTCCTTAAATGTAGTGATGGCCCCTCTCACAGCTCTTCCAAACAAAAAGAGTTTGGGCCCCAATGTCTTAACCCACCTCCAATCTTCTTAGTGATTTATACAAGCAGATACCATAAGGAATTGAAGCAAAATTTTGGTATTATTTTAGTTTTCTCCTTAAACTGTCCTTTAATTTTGAAAAAGTAACCCTCAGGACTTTTTCTTCAGCATATAGAGTGGAACTGAAGTGTTAGGCTTTGGAATTTATTGTAAAACTACAAACCCGCCTAACTAACCAATCCCATAGGAAAGAGTCCAAAATGGTTTGATCTTGTACAGTAGCATACACAGTAGACAGGTGGGTCAGTGGGACATCTCTGGAATTAAAAGAAACAAATTAACCAAAGGTGATCAAATAAATATCTTAGATAAAGCTTTTAACAAAAATAAACAAAACAAACAAAAATTAAATATTTCTGGAAACATTAGTAAAATGTTATAAAGGAACTAGAAGGGATAAGGGGTGGGTAAACATGTTATTAATGACTACAGAGAGAACCTCAGATGATGAAGTATTAACCATCATTTCATCTATTTTACTGAAACATCAAAAAAGAAAAATAATCAACTCCAACAGAAAGTTACTAATAGGACTCAACAAAGGTTGAATCTTTCCATCCTGAAGCAATGTCTTTGCTGACCCATAGAAATGAAAACATTTGTTTTCAATTAATCAAGGAATCAAAAAAGAAATCTTGACTTTATTTCCTGGCATTCCGGAGCAATGCTGCTATCAGTCACTTCATGTCTGCAGTGGGCTAAGTGCTAAATAAAGCTATTTTCAAATTATGGATATTTACCAAAATAAACAAACATATTTATTACACAGCAGGCAAGGAGAAGGAAAAGAACAAGAAGAAGGAAAATAAAGATTGAGAAAGAGAGGTCCTTACATCTATTTATTTATTTAATATCTGGAAGTAAAAGCTTTTTGGAGTGCAGAAATCCAATTGCTACATGCACCATGATGGATTAGCTCTGGTAAGATGAAATAAATAGCCATTCATCTTACTGCTCACATCGGCACTGGGTGTAGCATGCACAGAACTAAAATGAAAAGCCTGCAGACAGCCCTAACCTGGGGACACATGCAGTAGGAACATTTGCAAAACAGCTTTGGTACCAGAGCTAAGTCTGAATGCCCTTTTGGAGTCTCAAACCAGTCATATTTGAATCAGCCATTCTGTAATTCTCCTCTCTCTCTATGGATAGTCACACAGAGAAAAGCATGTACACAGACATCCATCCTGGAATTACTTGAGGGCTTTCTCTCCACTCAGAGCATCTCAGGAGGTGTGCCCTTCATAGACCTGTTGTCTACTGCTGTAATACAACTTCCACACTAGCACCACCAAATGCTGTGGCAGCATTTTTTTCTCCTCACTTTTCAAGTCTCTTCTAAATATGAAGATTGAAATAAATATCTTGAAACATCAAGTTAAAGTATCTAAGTCTCCTCTTACATACATTTTATACTGACTTAGTTTTACTGATCAGAGATACATTACCCCAAGGAAAAACAGAATTTCTGCATTTATGACAAGAGAATTCAGAGAAAAAAACTAGTCTTGCCGGAATCTGAACTTATGAGTCCAGGACAGTTTCCATTTTGATGCTGAGAGCCATGAGTAATGATCCTCCAGTACACCACTTTCATCTTCCTGTGGAGCAGAAAAGGCTTGAGAAAGCCCTGATCTTCAGCATCTTATGCCAGGGCCTTTAGAAGAATTTTGAGGACATCATCATCACTAGCAATGAAGCAGGTGCACAAAAATAGGGATTCAGTGGAACAGAAAGTTGAGAGTATGGATATTGAGCAACTCAGGCATGGCAACATATTTTCTCTCTGGCCAGAAGTGACTTGCTATTCACCAAGCCAGATACTCACTCTCATTTACTGACTCCCGAGACATGCAGCAAACATCCCATTCCTACTTTCTTCCCCAACAGATGTAATTAAACACCTTCAGACAAAACTGTTTTGTTATTTGGTTTCTTCTGTGTTTGTATTATTTTTCCAAAGCACCTTGTCCTCTATCTCACACTGGTTTTTATTGCTCAGGTGAAACAAACTTAATGACTTTTCAGCAGTACAGTAATTACAGTCCTGGTGGAGTCTATAGAGGCAGGAGGTCACTAACACCTGAGCAAATCTGATTCCAAACAGCATATCTCCATTCACCTGAAACAGATGAGAACTGCAGCTGCCTCAGGGTATTCATTCTGCATTGCCTTGCATGAGTGGAAGCATATGGTTCTCTTCCTCACCAGTGTTTGTCTGTCAGAAATTTCTCTTTCCTAAATCCCCTGGTCTACAGCACCAATGGTACAGCTGCAGTTGTTCCATCCTCCTCTCCTCTGCCTTGTGAGAGGAACAAAAGGAGTTCAGATAATAAGGTCAAGGGCTGTGGAAAGACTGAAGGACTTCAGAGAGAAAACCATCCTCCCCCTCAGGCTATAGAAGTGTTACAAAGCCACATTAGGAAGCAGTAAAAGAGACCCTCTTTGAGACACAGAGCAATCAGAGAGACGAGAGAGCTCTGCCTACAAAGAAAATTGGAAATGAGAAGTAGCAACAGAGAAGGTTCCACACAAGTGGTGCACTTGAAAAGACATAAGTCTGTTTTCTATCTTTCAGCTCCAGACCTTGAAAAAGGTGATGGGACCCTAGAGCCCACAGGTGCTTCAGTAGCCCTCTACAGGAAGAGGAGCACCAGTCCACACACACACACACACACACACACACACACACACACATACCCCATGACTCCAGTCTCCAAACAATAAAAAAATCCAACCATCCCAAAGTGATGAAATACTGAATGTTTCCTAATGTACAGCATCCTCATATCCTTCTGTTATCCCTCCTCCTCTGAATAGACACTTTTTAATCAGAGTGGCATGCATGGTTAGTTGTGAGTAAGATACAGATGATTACTCATACGTGAACCTTCACTTAGGAGAGACAGTTCCTGATAAGCTTGATTAATATTATTTTAATCCACAGATATAATGTTAGTTGCTCAGAGGGTTTTGGAGTACATCAGCTTCAGTTCACATATTCACCTAGCACTAATTCTATTAGTGCATTTCATCTTTGAAAGAGATCTCCCATTAAATAAACTTCATGAACTGTTCCACAGATGTTTAACAAACTGAACAAGCTTCCTCACACTCACAGTCCTAAAGATCTGTGTACAAAAAGCTCCAGCAGATTAATTTCTAAAACTTACCAGCCTTACAACTGAGCATGTGCCCAGCTGTTGCATCCTTGTTAAATGCTCTGATTACATGAGCTTTTGCCCAACAGTAGCTTTGGGCTCCTCCCAGGAGCCAGGATCTGCTGAACAAATATTAGTGAAGCTCCTGGGAAGGAAATAATTGAAAATGCCAAATCACCATAATCCAGACTTTACTAGTCTGCTCTTGGCCTTTCTCTTTGGCTCAGATGTTCTATTCAAAGGGAGACATCTAAAGAGAATCCAAAGGCAGTCTACTCCTTCATGTGACAATAAGCCTGTCATTCACCCAGCAGCTTTCAGTGATTATGCAACATTTTCTGAAACTCATACAGCTTTGTTGTTCACCACCACATACTTGTCTCATTTCAACCCAGAGGTGGATACACTGCCTGAGTGCAGATCATAAATTGCTTCAGGCCCTCTTCCAGTAAAGGTGCTGGACAAATGAGAGCTATTATTAGCATAGACAGCACCAGTGTCCAGCAGCTAGGATTGGACAGCACTGGCTAGCATTAAACTAGCACTTCTGACTATCAGGGTCCTCCCTCTACCACACTGTAACACCACATCTGTTGTAACACAGGAGCAGCATATCAAGCCATCATGTTGCCACCAAAAACTTCAGAGTGATGACCAAAGAGCTCACAGATTTTGCTGGGACCTAAAGCACACCCAGGAGCAACAGTAAAGACACACAGAGCTGCCTCATTAAAAAGAGGGATGAGAAATATCAATGTGCCAGACAGCTGCTAGCAAGCACAAATTGAAGGGTGGCTAGATTGTGCCAGCTGTCTCCAAAGCAGCTGCTTAGGGTAGGACACAACTTTCTGATGATGGCAGCTGGGAGTGGGAAGTATGGCCCAGCAGCCTGACAAGTTAATGCTTTCTGCAGAAATGCCTCCGAGTATGCAGTTCAGTCTACTGAACAAATAAACAACAATCCTTAAGAGAAATGGAGAAGTCTTCAGATCCAAAGGACATGAGGAGACTACAGTAACTTCTTGCTGTTCGCAGTATTTCTCTGCCAGAAGTTCCATAAAACCATCTGTGCAGAAAAGCTGTTTATGTTCCATCATGTAGCTTTTCTTTAGATTGGATTTCCAACTCATGTCTAGTAAAGCCCATTTTTAAGATGTGGAACACTTATTTAGCACCACATAGCCCTACGAGCTGTCAGGGGCCATAATATTCCTTTCCCATACAAAGCACTTGACAAAGAGTTTATAAAAGCATTATCCCCATATTACAGCTATGCAAATTAAAGATCAGATTAATGGTCCAATATGCAGGGGAGATGGAAAGGTATATTGTTCCAGAGATATAGACAGGACACTGAAATCCAAACTATAAGGAGGAAAAAATCCCTCCAACAAGAACATGCAGAACTTTTATTGCCCTTTTTCATCCAGTGATTTCCAACAAAGTGATGAGAAAAGAAAAGAGATGCAATTTTATATGATGGATAACAGAAAGAAAAAAAAAAGAGAGAAAGTAAATCGGTAATCCTTGGTCATGGTAAAGAGTAAGTGGGAATGCTAATAATAAGCGATATGTTCCCAAAATGTGTCTCAGGCTCTGAATGGATCATGATGCCTTCCTTTGACCTAAATGCTGGAACTAATTTTTTTTTTTTTTCACATCAAATCAAAATCAGAATATGGATTATTTTGGGTTTTGTTTTCTTTTTTTTCAATTGTGGAAGTGGACAAGACTTCAATCGTTGCCTTTGCAAACAAAGTGACTGCTCAGTGATATGTGGTAAGTCAGAGTGGCTGCATTTGAAGTCCATAGTTCATTCATATTCTGTGACAGATAAGGAATATATAGTTATAATTTGTGACAATCCCTGAGAGAATTTATAATTTTTAAAGGGACAAGTACTCTCAAACCCAAACAAATGGAGAACATATAGCACATCTATTTCACTCAAAACTACTAACTTTAACACAGTACTGTTGGCCAGCTCCATAACAAAGAACTGAAAACAACAAAGTAAAGGTGCTGGCCACTGAAGCCATGATTCTTCATCTCTGATTACTCCCTACAATACATTATCTCAAAAGCAGATCCATAGTCTTCCAGGTGCCTCCAGGCTCCTGGAAGCATTCAGAAGACAGCATTTCAACTCTGAAACACATCCAAGCAAGATACGAAAACAAAGCAGGTGGAGAGGGAAGTAAAATTCAGGCAAAATCAAACTTCCAAGTTTCCAGGTTAATCCACATGCACATTAGTCATATGCTAGTCTGTGTGCCAGGACATAATGAAACTAGTATCTAAATAAAGTGACAGAAAGAGAGACAACATAACGTTGGTGTATCTAACGAAAATTCTTCTCTGTTATAAACAGAAAATAAAGGTGTGGAGAAGATGATGCTCTGTAAAACTACCAGTGAAATGCTTTCTCTGCATATAGAGAGCTTTAAAGTTCTATAAAATTCAAGTGGGTGCAACTTGCCTTCAGATTTGGGGCAGCCTCATTCAGAAGACACATTGCATTTCCTGCAAATATAACCTCACTTTTATTCTACCTCATTGTCATTACCCCTTAGTCTTAAATGTACGTTGAAGGAAGCAGCTGCCTTCTACTGCCTGAAAAATTAAAAACTGGCTTTTGGCAAACCTGACCACTTCCATTTAACCCACAGCGATCATCAAATCTATTCCATTTTCTGTGGTGCCTTTGGTGAGGAAACAAAATCCACATATGATTTGCTCAGTTTGACCATTCCAGATTTTATTCCTTGAAGCCTCATAAAGACATCTGTATAGAAGCAGAAAGAGGACTGCTGTAGCTAGGATTTGGAGTTGCTTATTATAAATCTGGTCACCTCACATTTTTTGTTTGGTGCTAGGCAGGCAACAGGAACAAGGACGACCAGTGGAGAAGTCAATCAATCCTGCAGTCTTGCAAAATTACTCTGGACCTGCAATGAATGCAGTGGATGTTTCAGCCTCTCTATTGCTTCCCCATTCTCAGCCGGTAACAAGATTCCAAATTCATCCCTAACCACACAGTGCTTAGGGTGGCTAACACTTTTAGCAACCTATTTCTCCAGGTCATGACAGTGTCTTTGAATTGCAGCCCTGACATTTGGCATATCAATTGATTCCATTATCTATCTTTACCTGCAAATTCAAAGAGAGGGATTATTCTATCCTATCACCTCACTTATTAGTGAAGGCATTAAGCAATATCAGCTCCAGCACTGACCCCTTGGGAACACTACTGCCCTATGCCAAAACACAGGCACTTTATTTCACCTTACTGAAGAAACAGCTCTACAGCTCTCGTGGAAAACGCAGGAGATGGAACTAGATGATCTATAAGGTCCCTTCCAACCCAAGCTGTTCTAAGAATCACCAGTACTGTGATGAAGAGATAATAAACTGATTGGCTGACAAGCTGGAACTCATCACACCTTTGCAGGAGAAGAAACAGCACAGATCAGGTCCACTTCATAGGTTTATTAGTTATCAGACACCAATGTCTGTTGTCTCTGGCCACATATTCCTAAAAGACTAATAAAGATTTTTCCAAAGAAGCAACGAGGAAATCTGGACTCTGACACGAGCCATTACTTACAGAGTTAATATAAAGGCCCTACATTATTTATTCCAAGATCTTCAGCAGAAGTACCACTTTCTCAACCAACACGAACAGTTTTTTGCTTGAAGTGAACACTTGCCACCATAATATCCTTATTATTCTGAATACATGCTTTGTGTTATTTCTACATTTTTCAAAGGATATTAAAATGTAGTTGGAAACATCAGCAATCAAGTGTCCCTGTGAGGTAGATTTTGGCTGCTAGTTGCAATTGATAAAGTGCAGCCACTTCTAGGGTTAAAAAAAAATACTTTAATTACAGTATTCACACACAAACCCTGATATTAGATTACACTGTCCATCCAATCCAGAGGCTTATTAAAAAACTCTGATATTTGTATTTAATTAAAGTAGTTTATAGTCAGACGATGAATCTTCCCACTAACTAATTTTGAACAAATAAGGAAAACAACTAGTTGCAGGATCATCTGGGCAATTACTGCCCTGCCTGTGGATTCTTCATACTGGGAAAGAAATGGAAAAATTTCATCAAGCATAAGTCTTCAAGTTATAGTTCAGAAAATGAACATGCAGGATCTTTAAAAGAAAAGAACTCCTGTACTTGGGACAGTGATAGAGCTGGACTGTAGAATGGAGTCTTGGAGCCAAGTCGTAGTTCAGAATATTCTCTGTGTTAATATAGTATATGCTGGACCAGCAATTTTGGCAATTTGCGATGCATTTCTCGTATATTTACTGTTCACATATAGCAAGTGCTGTGGCTTAATTTTGTTATGTTTCTGCTCTAAGAAAATTTGAAGCCATAAAACATGATTGAATGACATTTTGTCTTCATGCCACAACACTGTGCTACAGAGCCATGCCACCTGTCACCACTGCTGGCTGCAGGAGACTGAGCCCTGCACTAATATTTCCCTCGATTATCCATGGTTCACTGGTCAAAGCCTTCTGCATTTTCAGTTCCACTAGGGACAATCTCCTCTATAATTGTGCTGATGGGAAATAACAGATTAGAAGGGAGATCACATGATTTTCAGTCTGAGCTCTAACAACTTCTTGCTGGATTGTTCTCAAATCTGCATGCTCTAGGCTTTCCTGGCAGTGTCCTACAAGCCATCTCAACATTCACACTGCAGGAGATGCCTGCAATTTAAGGCTGCTGAGGAGTGAACTGAACCAGGAAAGAACAGTGATCCCCAACCTTGTCACTCATTTACAGGAAGAAGGAGACAGGAGAACTATGTGAAGGAAAAGGTTGAGGTAACAACCAGGTTTGTCTCAAAAGAAAAAGTTGAAAATTATTTTTCAGCTGTCAATGCTTTCTAAAACTATGTCCTTACTTAAAACATTGGATGCAGCAACAAAGTATGACTAGAAAAAACAATGTACAAAAACAATGCAAAAAGTCTGTACCTTGGTGAAAAGAGGGATGGACCAATCTTGGGTTTCGGGCCCAATACATGGCAAGCAGACTTAGCGAAGTGTCAGTTTCTGTTCCCCACCTCAGCTTCCCTGACCACAATTATGAGTTAGAACAGTTAACAATTTTCCAGCAGCACTGGAAATTTATACACACATAAAAGGAAGCTCCTCAAATTGCAGTTGGAGAAGAACCACACACAGTTTTAATGTTGTTGCCTTGCAGAGCACTGACTTGACACCCACCTCGAGCCCAAGGACAGCTGTAGCCCACAACTCTCTGCTATAAAGGGTTGTACAGAAATGTTCTCTCAACACAGAAGGTAGTGACATGAGCTAGCATGGAACAACTTACTTTCTTTAAAGCCCTAAAGTGATCAAAAGATCTGATGGGCACCAGAGAGCTTCTAAAAGGAGTGAGAGCCTTTGGGAGCAGCTGGGTGCCAGCCACTCTGCAGGCACAGCTTGCAGAGCCAGCAGGTTGCCCTTCTGCACAGTCTCCATTCTCAGCCCCTCTCTGTCAGACATCTCACAGCTGGGGGGGAAATGTTGGCTCAGACTCACAGGGGACACAATGGCAACACTAAAAAGAAAACAAGGTATTCTGCTTCGGAAAAATGTAATTAAACAATCCTCATGCCAGCCACTTTTTCTCAAGCTCTGCATCCATTGTACAAACAAAAAAACAAGAAATAAAAAAACCCACCACGGATTCTTAACACCATATTAAGTTTTATGTCCATTAAATTTTACCTGCAGAAAATAAAACAATTTGTCTGTTTTCTGTCTTTTCATAATGCATTTTTATGCCTCTAGGTGTCTGCCTGTTTAGACTCTAGGGGCTGTAAAAAGTATTCTGTACACCATTACCTGAATAAACACCCTATAAATTACAACTGATATTTATCAGCCTCATGGCAATTCCACTGCATTAGAAATAGTACAAGACTGTATTTAGATTGATAAGATATGGGTAAAAGATCAGCATACAGAGATGTCTAAAAAAATCCATGTCTGCTATTCGAGACAAAATGCATACACATGTTACTTTAATTAACTTTCCCTGCATTTGGAATTCCACCAGGATACAAAGCTAGCTGGATCACTAAATGCAATCATATTTTCAGCCCAGCCTGATATTTCACCAGAACCATTCAAATCAATTTACCCAACAGAGACATTTGTCCCTGGCCTGTCACTATGGCCTGCATTGAGCCTCCTGCACTTCTTTATCTTCTGGCAGGGCCATCATAAGCAAGCGACACAGAGGGTGATGTGTGGGAACTCAAATAAGTTATAAATCTTCCATCCCTTCATCAGCTATCAGCCTAAGTGAATTTACTCCAGTCAGCACTGGCAAAGAGTCTCTCAGGAACAAGTCAGCTCTAAGATGACACATTCTTCAAGGAAAAGCTCCTCACTGCTTTTGGGAAAAGAAGGTATTGCAACAGGAAGGAATGGCAAAAGGCTGCATCCCTGACAGGTAGTGATGTGCCTAAGTATCAGCAAGTCTCTTCCATGTATTCACATGCTTCTGAAACGTTTAGAAATCCAAACTAAGAATCTATCTCATTAAAAAATCGAAGAGCATAGTTATTCCACTGACCAAACTTTGCTTTAAGGCCCTACCCAAAAAGTAGTAATAATAATAATATAAAAAAAAATTCTAAAAAAACCCAACCCAAAATACCCAACACCAAATGCAAGCCCAAAAGAGTGAACAGCCACCTGTAGTTTAGGAAAAAGAGAAAAACGACTGAGTTATTTTAAAAACTGAGAGGGGCAGTGAAAGATACTCTCCTTTTTCATAATGGCTGCCTGGGGTTTCTTCCAATGTCTTTTTGAATGCCCTCGAGGATGTCACAGATACCCATTTCCCTGTCACATAGCCAAAAGGGTGGTAATTGAAGAGTTGAGTAGCCATTTAGATGGCTAATGCAAGAATCCCTGACTGACAGGGTGCACAGGTAGCCAGATGGTCCAGACTAGTGGAGACATCTTTGCACAAAGCACTTGAAATGCCAACATCCAACATGTAGGTACTTACCAACTCCTTTCCTCCCTACTGTAACTGAAGGCCTCACCACTGCACTTGTTTGTTTGATTAGCAGACATCACAACTGCAAAGCTCCCGGGTCTCCACTGCTTCTCCCTTCCTTTTCAGTGGTATGGATACCAACTCTACAGCATGATTCTCCATTCAAGGGGCCAGGTCTAAGGAGCTTTGTCAAGGCAGGTGAGTCTCTGGATCCAAATGGCTACATAGCTACAACTTCTGCTATAGAGAGAAATGCAGAACAGACACAGAGACAGTTTACCTCAGTGAAGTCGTAGCCCTGGCCCTTTCCCTAGCAGAGGATATATGCTGTTCAGCTGATAACTAGTTTGATTGCATGGAAACACAGACTTGATATTCTGAGTATCCTGTTGTCCACATCATTTGTGATTTCTACATCACAAATTATCCAAAATACCTTTATAAGCTAGTATAAAAAAATGTTCAAACACTTTCCCAACAAAACCAAAATGAAGGCATTTTGTTCAACAGTACATTAAAAATCACAGCAATAAGGTGCCAGGATCAATGATTAGATGAACAATGGAGCTATTCTGAAAGATCCGGTACAAGTTTTCTTACCCTGACATTCTGAGGAGAGCAGAGATATGAGTGCTTCCCACGCACCGGCATTTCCTTTATTTCAGGCACACAAGACTTTGGAGCAGTTATGATAGGGGGGTGGTTCAGTTTTGAGACAACAGACAGCCAGTCTGTTTCAGCCTGGACACCCAGGCTATAAATTTTACCAATGATTTCCCAACTATCAGCCTCACAAAAACAGCTTTCCAGAGGTTTTCCACATACAACTGTAGTTCAAAGCAGAAACATCAGCATAAAAAAAATATAATAATCATCCCTGTTCATTTAAAGGCAAAGTTTTAGGCATTTAAGGCCTAATTTCAGTTTGGAATAAAGTTTGGGTCAATGTTTATGACCTAAGACCTTTTGTTCTAACAAGTTCAGCTACAGGGCTTTCAAACCAAAATCATTCAGCCCACTCTGCCCTGGCATCCACCTCCCTCCTCTGCACCCACTCTCAGAAGTGCACATGCAGGCACACTCATACACTCATCCCAGTCATTTCATACCACCATAAAAGCAGCAGTCTTTTCTTTCCCATGCACACATCTCATTACCCATCCTTAGTACACATCTTGAGTAATGCAGTTTAGTTCAATGTCACCAAGAGAAAGACATTCCTCTGGGACTGTCATTACCATAAACCACAATCTGCTGCCAGTTTATATGTCCTTATCCACCCCTTGTTTTAACTTTATAAAGCATAACCAAGTGTTTTGCACTCCAGTGTTGTCACTTAGATTCAGAAATCTTTTCCTCTTCCCCCAAAATCATGCTTTACATTTTGCTTCCCTGTACATCCCTTAATCTTTCACTCACAGCATCACAGCACAGTTCTGTTCCCCTATCAGAGCCCATCTGCTCATCCTGGGTTGACTGCCACTTTACAAAACTATTTCCCCCTGGCCTGTTGCAAGTCAATTGACCTCTTGAGTCCACATGAAGCTCTGGCCAGCAACCTCAGAGGGCCTCATGCTACTGTCAGGTGAAGCAGGACTATCAGGACAGGCCACCAGTGTAATCACAGCTGTCCTGTATGAATAAGCCATCTCAAAGTATGATCCTACAGCCGCTCAACAGCTGAAGAGAGTTAAAGTTGTGCAAGAGATTTTAACATCTCTACAGCAGAGATTCTTTCACTACTTGCCTGTGTAGTCCTCCAGCACTAGCATAAGTTCAGGTGTCATAACAGATTATAAAGAGGAGCTTGAGTCTTGAAGGGAAGAACTCTGGAAATGACCAATATTTATATTTTTCTAAACAAAAGGCATAAAAAAACCTCAAAAAAACCACACAAAAATAACCCCAAAAAACCTGCTAGAAGGAACTACAGAGGGTTTTAGCAGCAGATTTAATAAGAACACAGGTTCAAATCAAGCGTACCCAAATCAGAACGTGATCTCTGAGGTCTTAGTTAAATATCTGGATGATGAGTATTGCTGGTATATGACTGTACCCTGTGTCTTACTTTTCTTATATTTCATTAGTAACTTGAGAAGAAGTATTTGGAAAAGAAGAGCAGGGGGCCTTGTCAAAGAAGACATTTCTGGATTTAAAACCAGAAATATATGGGACTTCAAAATCCTAAAAAGAGAACTTTTATCTACATAGTGATTGAAGCTGGTCAGAAAAGCTAGGAGAATAATTTCATAGAACGCAAGGTAGTTTTTGCCTTATGACTATAGAGAAAAACATTTTTAGCTTATGAGAAACAGCTACATCTCTGTTAGCTAATATGTTTATTTGCTTTAATTATGTTACTTCATCAGTTTTAATAAGGTCTCTTGTTCCCCAGGATTCTTATCCCAAACTAATTTCATGAAGATTTTACCAAAAATCAGACAGCCTCTGAAAAGAGGTGCTAGAAAACAGAGACAAGAAACTACTTCCATTGCTCAGTTAGAGAGCAAGTCTATATTCCAAGCAAACTGTGTTCCTTCCAGGGCGCTTTACATGGACCCAAGTGGTCCAGGTGGTGCTGGTAACATACTGAATTGTTCACTGATGAGCCAGCATCACCCCATTACAGTATCAGAGTTCTGAATCTTATGTTTATGTACATTTCTGTCATGCACTGTTCACATCAGTTCATTGGACTTCCGGGTGGAAAGGCTTTGAAACATGTCTTAATTATACAACAGCATGTCTCCTTAACCCTTCAGAACTCTGGCAAAAAAAAAGGAGGGCATATGCAATTATAGCATGATCAAATACATTTTGCTTGCTTGAGCTGTTCTCCTTTCAGCATGGTGTGGAGCTTTCCTTCATCTCTTTCTTTAAATGGTGTGAGTGACAGTGTTACATGCTGTTGAAAATCCATCATAGTCTATCCCAAAGGTGTGAAGCATCATCTTGGTATGCAGCTAATACAAAAAGGACTTTGCAGTGAAAGCTGCAACAGGAACACAAGTGCCAGTGATCACATGTTACTGAAAGATTCATGGACTCTTTACTGCACTTTACTCCTTGTATTTTTTGTCTCTGAAAATGAATACATTTCCTCCTTTTTTGCTAAATGTTGGTGTCCGTGTCTTGCAGACGTAGATGATAATGAGAGTTCCAGGGGGAGGGAAAGCCAGGCCCTAGCATGCACGCAATGATCCCAAACTTTAGTAGGTCAAGGGGACTTGGGAACGTCATTCCTTTAGTGTGGAATACTGCACAGTGAGAAAGACACCACAGAGAATAACAGCCTGGTGTGCCAGAGCAGAACCCAGCTGCTGATTACTAGCTCCCCTTGCACAGAAAGGCCAAAAATGTCACATGGCTCCAACAGTAAGATTTAAATCCTCCAAGAACAACAAAATAACACAAAAAAAGACTGCTAAAGGGGAAAAGCTAATGCTATAACTGTAGTTGAAAAGAGTCATTCTTTGTACCAAGGGATGCTGTGACAATAGCATTAAAAAATAAATCACTGTGACTTCTTTTGTTCACCAGTGGCATTTGTCTGCCTTTGTTTTTAATTCAAATTGGGCTGAAAAACAAGACTCATCCATTTTGAATCCCAGATCTCATGTATCAGTAAGGGGAAAGCCACACAGTTATTAACAGCCAAGCAGTAAAGAAAAAGGAACTTGATAAAGGTGGTACATTGCAGGCAAAAAGAGATCGTTTTGCTGCTTTGGGATTTCAGCAATGCTGTGGGAAAGCTTATATATTAATAAAACATGATTATTGACATTTGCTAAGACTTATTGTTAGGTCTTTCCCTTTTTCTTGTATGCTTGTACACTTGCACTTATTTATCACAGTCTGTAAAAACCAATCATGAAGTGTAAAAATGTTAAAATTACTTTATAAAGGGTTATACATCTATACAGTCTAATTCTGCAAACAGTTTCCCAATATCTCACAAGCATTATATATAAGAAATGGCATCCTGTTCTTTAGATTGAGGTCATACTGCCATTTTTGGCATTAGACAACACCATAAAGGCCTTCAGATCTCTCATATTCTATAGCATTCACATTCTTTTGCCTGTTCTATGGACTAGGTTATTCAGCAGATTTTTTCTCCTAGGCAGGAACCTTTCTACACTCTAAAAATGTTAATCTTATCACTTGATGTGAGCCCCTTTTGGGCAGACTAGAGAGAAATAATCAAAGAAATCAAGCAGCATGCCCACTCACTTGGGCCCCCTTCTCCTTCAACAGTCCAGTGCTTCCCAGTGCTTCTTGCTTTCTTTACTTGTTCAGGACTTTAAAGACTTGGGAACCATTTACAGTCATGCCATATGTTGCTTACTTTTACATGTCACCCCCAAAATACTACTCATTTATGCCAATAAGCAGTAGATTAGTTAGTAGACAGTCCCTAATCAGTATTCCTTTTTGTTAGCAGCCACATTACCTATTCAACAGATGAGGGTCCTTTAGGAGACCTCCCTTCTTTTAAATGAATGTGGCTGATGAGTGACCTTATTCTGTTTCTGTGAAATGGTATAGGGCCAAACAAGGGCACATCAGCTTATCTCCTAGCTTGTTTCCTTTATCTGTATCTCCCCAGTAATTTAAAAAACCCCAAAATCTTGCTGTGCTGCTGGGAAAACCTGGTTCATGCTGCAGACCCATTCCCATGCAATAAATTCAGCATTAGAGCAAATTTCTGAGGTACCCTCCATACATCAGTGTTCTTTTTCTGCTCTTTCAGTAAAGAGACAAGAGCCCCTAACCCATTGAATCTGTTCTGTCTTGTCTTGCTACCAAACTTCCCAAGAGAAGTGATAATCACTTGATCCATCCTAGAGAAGCACAGGAAAATAGGTTCTAAAGAAAAGGGAAGTAGCTACTTGTTCTTCAGAAAAGAAAATTAAACCCTGGATTTCACCAGGATGCCAAAAGAGCACACCCTCTGGGGTCACATCCACCCTGGAGTCCTCCAACCCCTTGAGCTGTTGTGGGTTTTTATTCTTCCTTTTTTTTTGCCCTTTTTCCTCAAGACATGCCCTCAGCTTCCAAAAGAGAGGGACTGAATATTCTCTTAGTAGCTGACAGAAACAAGATCTTCCCACAGGCAATCATTCAACCAGAATATCATTTATTCTCTGCTTTTCCCCACCTATCATTGTTACACAGTTTCAAAACCCTGAATGGCCTGACAGTCCTTTATGCTTTTCCCTATGACACATCTGAAAGACATGTAACTGCTATTAGCTCCATTTTGCTAATACGGGCTACAAAAAAACAGTACAAAAGTGGGTTTAATCAACTAACTGAATACATCATCCTATTTACAAAGATGTTCATAAGCAACAGACAGTAACAAGCTGAAAAGATATCTATTTTAGAATGAGATGATTCAGGCCCTGGAGGATTCTGTTGCTCTCCATTGACCATAAGGGGAGTTTGACTAGTTGAAATATCCCTATGTGGCAGGTATCTGTGTAAGATGAGAGCGAGTGTAACCAAACGTGCCAAGTTTCACCAAGGTTTGCTTAGCAAGAAACAACTCTGCCAGACCAACCAGGCACCACAAAGCACCTCTGAAAAGGATAGCAGGAGTGGTCTGCAGCTGCTCGAGTCAATGCTGGGAGAAAAGGACATATACCCCAAGGCTCACAAACAAGTCTTCATTTAGTCTTGTGCCAGCACTGTACAGACATTGCCATCATTATTTACTCCTGTTTCCCAAGCCTTAAAGAAGATAAAACTTGCGAGGAAAACCAGTAGCATAATCCAGATAAGAGACATACTTAGACATGATACCCAGTTAAAAAAAGACAAAAAAATTCAAAAATTCAGGGCTGTGCTTTCTGAACACTAATAAATGCCAATGTGTGTACAATACTGGTCAAGGAAAAGTAACTAAAACAGACGCAGAGGAAGGCTATCAGGGGACAGACAAGCCTATCTGGTAAAAAGAATATTGAAAGAGTTTGGCTTGTTCAGACCAGCTAAATAAATGTTGAGAGGAGATACATTTGCTGTGCACAAACACCCAGGGGTAGAAATAGCTGAGGAGTGGAAATGACTATTTAACTAAGGACAATACTGGTACAAGAACAGATGGTTATAAACTGCCAAAGAATAAATTTAGACTGGAAATTAGACAAAGGTTTCTAATCAGCAGAGCAATGAAGCTTTTAAAAAGCCTTTACAGGGAACAGGGGCAAAAAGCTGCTCTAATTGAGGGATAAAGCTCCATGTATTTCTGAAAGGTATTATGAAATATGGTTCCCTACCAAAGCACAGTACTGGAGGCAAAGACTCCCAAGGTCCCCCGCAGCCTTCTGCTTCCCTGCATTTCACAGTCAAATCCATTCATAGCAGCACCAGCATATCAGAAGTACAGTTCTGAAATACCTTGACCTCCCAGAACAACTACATGAAGAACCATTCTGGCTGGACTCTGCTGAAAGGTAAAACAAGATGGCTTCTAAGGGAGGGACTTCTGAAGCAGCCAAACCTGTGAAGAAAGTCTGAGCTGAATTTTTACATTATCTTATTATGAAAGCCACTGATGGGGCAAGTGCAGACAGAACATGTCATCTCCTTTAAAACACATAAAACAAAACTCTTGAAAATTTCCAGGGGCTCCTGGGTACAGAAAAACTTCTCAACACATTGCTCCACGCCAGACAACCCTCCTGATGACCATCAGTCATTGAAAGATGCAGTTTTGTCATCTGACCATACAATATCTTTATCAAAAGACCAATTATTTTTCTCCCCCTTTCTTTATTTTTATTAAGGTTTTCCATAAAATACAAGGATGGAGCTCAACATTACCATTATGCATTGCGTCTTTGTTTTCTATGAGTAGGACACAGTCAAGTCTTTGGCAGACCCATACACAATGGTAAATATTTGATCTTTTCAACATGTGCACATGCCAAAGGTGTTACAGCACAGGAGGAAAGTAATTTTCATGGACTGAGAAGTACTGCAGAATTATTTAGCTTGATCTGTTTCCTTTGTTCCTTAGTTGAGCTCCAAAATTTATACAAATAACCCTAAATTGACTGTTACATGCACGATACATGCAGAGGCCATATCCATTACCACTATACACCCCCTTCCACAGACTAAGACCATGCTCACTGTGACTGAATCCTCTGATGACGGGAGGTTTTCAACTGCACGCCTGATTAAATGCTGTCTTCCAGAATTCTTGGATAACAGGAATTAAATTTTAATGCCCTTAATCTAGTTGACACTTTTTCATAAGCTCTTCCTCCCCTCCTTCTTCTGTGTTATAAATGACCAATTACCTAATCTGAGGTAATGCAGGCTTTGGTCGAGGCTAATGAAGATGCGGTGGGTGAGATCCTGCTTGCAGCACAGTCCCATTAGGAAAGGTTAATCACCTTCTAGCTTACAATCCCACGTTTTAGCTCCAAACAGTGAGGAGGCAGAGAAAGAGGCATCCATCACATTAACCAAATAGTACAGCAAGTGCCCGGCACTTGATCAGCAGTAAGGTGCTCTCTCAACAGGAAGAGGAAGACTGCAAAACAAAGACCAACAGTGACTCTCCAAGGTTGCTCAGGGACAGAGATCCCCACATAAGAAGTAGGGNTGCCTCCAGGTTACCTTCCTTGCTGGACCTTTTAAGCTTTTAAGGTCCTTTACTGTCCTTTCCCAGATGATAGAAATGTTCTCTCTTTCATCATGTGAGATATCTTACAAACCCTATTCATGCAATCAAGAATAGATCACATGATGTCAAAAAAAGGGCTCAAATAGGATCCCCTGAAACTGGTAACATGTATGGTAGCAGATCAAAAATTTTTTTTCAGCTTTGTTTAGTCATGATCAAATTTAGGTTCTCCACAGTTCTGGAGCAAGCTGACATCAGTGAGTGCTCCATTTAGTTTGCAAAGTAGGAGGAAGTTTCCATGCAGTCTAAACTTAACCTTACTTAAACAATTACCACTGTATTTACCAGGCTTCTCTCTACTCCTGATCAGTAAATATTCAAGTGAAACTTTTTATGTTAATTTCTTCTGAAGGAGAAAGGCAGACAATAGTAGCAAGAGAATCCTCTACTTGGAATCTAAACAGTGAAGAAAACATTCAGATGGTGATCCTCCACAGCTGCCTACTGAAGAAAATGCCTACTTGAACTGCCACCAACTCTAATAGCTTAGGGACAAATTGTAAAAAAATACAAAAAGAAACCCATACAGACAGCTAAAGTGGCAGGCAGAGATTTAAAATTTGATCTGAGTGATCTCTTTGCAAATCTCCAGAGTGTGTGTAAGACCAACATTAGGCACAGGAGAATAAGAAACCCAATTCAGGAGTATGAAATTGCTTTTTGAAAGGGTTTTGAAAAAAGCTTAGAAATTAGCCTTTCAGAAGCTCCTCTCCCAAAATTGCTTTCAAATTTTTTTCTAAATACTTAACCCTTTATTTTACTAGAATAAATTTTACTTTTTCTTCTTTTTTATCAAGGCTTATTAATGTGTGTCTTCAGATGAACTAGCCAACACTGAATATGCTTGTTTTAAGAAACAGTGATAAACTTGCATTTTACGCCCATCTAACTTCAAATACGTATTTTCAGGTTCTCAAGCTGTGTCTACACAGCTATACTTATCAGGCAATGTGCAGAGACTCAAAAGGACCTACTATTATACCTATTTATGATACAAACCAGTGTAGTTCAGTGAACAGAGGAATAGATACAGCAAAGACACTAATTCATGGATTGCAGCAGTCCAGGAGAAGGCCTCCACAATATCCTGTGAGCACTAACAAGGGAAAAGAATTTTCTCCCTACAAATTACAGGGAAATATCTTCCAAGTGGAAATGCTACAGTTAAATGAAGACCAGCATTAACATTACACTAAGAGACAAAACCTAGGTGTCCTCAGAGATTTCCAGCAGAACTCTGCCATAGGTGACTCCCTGGATCAAAAGAGAGAAGATAGATTTACTGCCCAGGCCAGAAGGTTCCAGGCGTAGGAGGCCTTGCTGTGCCCTGCTCCTTCAGGTAGACAGTAATTTGCCTTAAGAAAGTTTTTCCTTTATTTTGGCATGTGAAACAGAAGGTAATTCTCAGGTGGATTCAGAGTTATTCAGAAGCATCTTCAGATATTACTGCAGCTGGTCACTGTGCTTGGAGTTTGTATTGTAGTGGTGAGAAACTGAGATAATAAGATTTCTGGTACCAATGACTTTCCCATTACAATTAGGAAAATTAGGAAGAGATACTTCTGCTACCAGGTTTACAAGTTTTACAGGTTTCTGAGGACATCTGATATCAATCTTTGTTTTCTGAGAGAACTAGCACTACCAAAACATCCAGTCAAAAGCTGTAATGGGCAAATGCTAAAGATCATGAACAGTGGCTCAGTCAACACTTCCTGTTGAATTTCCAGTTTTAAAAATTACAGCTTTCAGTGTTTATTCAATAGCATTCACTTACCTGGACAACATAAAAATCTTATTCAGCTTTTGACCTCTCTTCTCTGACCACAGGTGTTAATTAGAGCCAAATGCAGGAGAATTGTTCTGATGTTGAAGTTTTTCTTTAAGAACTTTTCAAGATCTTCTAGTTGTCCAAAACAAAGTAAGCTATGTACTTGTCATAAAAGCAGAATGGCCGTTATTTTCTCGGAGCCTCAGCCATATTTGAACCAGAGGAAGATAAGTAACTTATCCCAAACCAGCTCATCCTCCCTGCCACCTTCGAACTGCCTTTTGAAGAGGAAGCTCCCTTTGAGATGAAAGTCTCACTACCCTCTGTAGTTAGCACTTCCCAGATTGAAAAGACGTATAAGACAGCAGTAACAAATGTCAAAGGAAACTTGGAGTCATAAAAAAAAAAAACCTAACCAAGAAATAAACAAAAAAACACTAGCAAACAAGGAGCAAGGGAAAATTTGCTCCATGCTAACTAGTTTAAAAATTCTGCCTCTGGAGAATTCAGCCCCTTCTGCTCTGATGTGTCCTCCTGCTGTTTTACTGCAAGCTCTGTTGACTCACAGCTGCTGCTCTGCNCAAAGGTTTCTAATCAGCAGAGCAATGAAGCTTTTAAAAAGCCTTTACAGGGAACAGGGGCAAAAAGCTGCTCTAATTGAGGGATAAAGCTCCATGTATTTCTGAAAGGTATTATGAAATATGGTTCCCTACCAAAGCACAGTACTGGAGGCAAAGACTCCCAAGGTCCCCCGCAGCCTTCTGCTTCCCTGCATTTCACAGTCAAATCCATTCATAGCAGCACCAGCATATCAGAAGTACAGTTCTGAAATACCTTGACCTCCCAGAACAACTACATGAAGAACCATTCTGGCTGGACTCTGCTGAAAGGTAAAACAAGATGGCTTCTAAGGGAGGGACTTCTGAAGCAGCCAAACCTGTGAAGAAAGTCTGAGCTGAATTTTTACATTATCTTATTATGAAAGCCACTGATGGGGCAAGTGCAGACAGAACATGTCATCTCCTTTAAAACACATAAAACAAAACTCTTGAAAATTTCCAGGGGCTCCTGGGTACAGAAAAACTTCTCAACACATTGCTCCACGCCAGACAACCCTCCTGATGACCATCAGTCATTGAAAGATGCAGTTTTGTCATCTGACCATACAATATCTTTATCAAAAGACCAATTATTTTTCTCCCCCTTTCTTTATTTTTATTAAGGTTTTCCATAAAATACAAGGATGGAGCTCAACATTACCATTATGCATTGCGTCTTTGTTTTCTATGAGTAGGACACAGTCAAGTCTTTGGCAGACCCATACACAATGGTAAATATTTGATCTTTTCAACATGTGCACATGCCAAAGGTGTTACAGCACAGGAGGAAAGTAATTTTCATGGACTGAGAAGTACTGCAGAATTATTTAGCTTGATCTGTTTCCTTTGTTCCTTAGTTGAGCTCCAAAATTTATACAAATAACCCTAAATTGACTGTTACATGCACGATACATGCAGAGGCCATATCCATTACCACTATACACCCCCTTCCACAGACTAAGACCATGCTCACTGTGACTGAATCCTCTGATGACGGGAGGTTTTCAACTGCACGCCTGATTAAATGCTGTCTTCCAGAATTCTTGGATAACAGGAATTAAATTTTAATGCCCTTAATCTAGTTGACACTTTTTCATAAGCTCTTCCTCCCCTCCTTCTTCTGTGTTATAAATGACCAATTACCTAATCTGAGGTAATGCAGGCTTTGGTCGAGGCTAATGAAGATGCGGTGGGTGAGATCCTGCTTGCAGCACAGTCCCATTAGGAAAGGTTAATCACCTTCTAGCTTACAATCCCACGTTTTAGCTCCAAACAGTGAGGAGGCAGAGAAAGAGGCATCCATCACATTAACCAAATAGTACAGCAAGTGCCCGGCACTTGATCAGCAGTAAGGTGCTCTCTCAACAGGAAGAGGAAGACTGCAAAACAAAGACCAACAGTGACTCTCCAAGGTTGCTCAGGGACAGAGATCCCCACATAAGAAGTAGGGAAGGGAAACACTCCCAGCTAACACTTACGATTTTTGCTTCAGAAGAGAGGTCTGCATCTTCCTTCCCTGAGAAGGACGTGCACCACACTGTGTGCAATGTTACTTTCAAGGAATCAAAAATCTTGTCTCTAGGAAATGAGCCTAAGCAGCTGAAGGAAACCGGAGAGGAATACTCCCAACTTATGGAGAATGAAACAAACCTTCAGCTACTTACTGTTATTTCATAATTCCAAAGCCTCAGGAACAGCCTAGGCAATGATGTAGTGCTATCTTCCCTCTGCATTCAGACTATCTATTGCTGTTCAACGTTCATCAACAAAAATCATTTATCTCCAGTGAAGTTAGAATGCACATGCAACCTAGAGCCAAAGGGTTTATTTGTTGCATCAACAAGGCCTAACCCTGCATGGCTACACCTGCTTCTAGAGATACCTAGAACTAACCTTCATGACAGCAAGTCATTCCATTACTAAATCCTTACTCAAAGAATAATTTCTTTTGTGAACTGAGGCAAAGGGATTGTTTGTAGGAGAAGGAGAAGATGAGACATTCCTAAAACTTTTGCCTTCTGATTGACTACACAATAATGTTGTGTAATGACTAGAAAAAACATATTTTTTTGTTTGTTTGTTTGGGTTTTTTGTTTTGATTGGTTGGTTGGTTTTTTTTAACTCTAAGTGTTTTTTCTAGAATCGTCTTCAGTCATTACCACTGTTCATGACTATTCATTTCCTTCACTTAAACAGTGAAAATCCTTCCTCCTCATCCAGAGATGCTCCCAAAAAAATGAGAAATACTTCAGTTGTGAGACAGAGGTATTGCCTCTTTACCGTCTTTTTTCTTTTTTTTTCATATATATATAT
>VZRS01007986.1:847250-871280 GCA_013398055.1 Ifrita kowaldi
ACGTATAAGACAGCAGTAACAAATGTCAAAGGAAACTTGGAGTCATAAAAAAAAAAAAACCTAACCAAGAAATAAACAAAAAAACACTAGCAAACAAGGAGCAAGGGAAAATTTGCTCCATGCTAACTAGTTTAAAAATTCTGCCTCTGGAGAATTCAGCCCCTTCTGCTCTGATGTGTCCTCCTGCTGTTTTACTGCAAGCTCTGTTGACTCACAGCTGCTGCTCTGCACAAGTCCTGGGCTGCCTTCAGAAAGAAACACATGGAAAAGATGGAGAACCATTTTCCCCACTCAAACAGCAAATCCCAAGTCAGGGAGAAAACACCAACACAGGAGTCAGAAGTCTGCTTTATAACAGCAAGGACAAGGTGAGCCAGGGCAAAAGCTGTACTTATCAAACTAATGACAGTAGCATCAGCTATTTCCCAAACAGAACAGGCCCTGCTTTAAGCTACCCTCTCTCACCCATGCCCCTGCATTCTCATCCAAAATGCTCTCGAGTTACTGGTGCATCGTGTCCCAGTCTGGTCTCCAACGCTCACTGTAATCTATATGTAGTAAACATGAATCACTTAACTGGAACAGCAAGAAGAGCTCAGGTTTTTGCTAACATGCCTTCTTTTGAGAAAGGTAAAGCAAGCATCACATTGCATGCAGAAAACACCCTCAGCATTATTCATAAAATCTTGATCATACTTTTCAATCCCCTAAGCCTTGAAGCCATAATTACTACATCAAGACAAGACAGCCCCAGAGAAGGATCTGGGGAGGACTTAGAGAGAAAAACCTATCAGTGCAGCCTAGTTTTTACTGTATGGTAAATGTTCGTGGTAGCAGAGACAGGACACTGATTGAGAAGTGATGAGAACCACCACTTCTGAAGTTTAAAATCCCTCTGGTGTATATCTGATCATACTGAGAAGCATTTCTGAAGTTGTGCCTGGGAATTAAAATTTGAGTGAGAAATCAGAGATGAGCTTTGAGCATTGGAACATTTACTAGGAACTTCAAAAACTTGCTGGAGGGATCCAGATAAGAAGCTTCTCTTGCCCTGAAGAACACGCATGACATGGAATTTCCATGCCTCAGCTCTTGGGGACTAATGGCTGTCGGCAAAAACTGCTGCTTATATCCAAAATACATCCTGAGCTAAGGGAGTAAGAAACAATCCTTACACAATGATGTCATCAATGCAGTTAAGTCCTAAAGTTCCCAAGCCGAGAGAAATGAACAACTGTGAAAATTGTAAGATGTGCATTAGGAGTCCTGCTGAAATGCATTTGGGTATTTGAAATGGAAAACTGTTACTGACTTGCCCCACAGTTGCAGTTGTTCCACATTAATCAGGATCAGTTATAAGGAGATAAAAAGTGGGGAGGGTCTCAGCCTCATTTAGGCACGTAAAGATTTTGTATCTCTTCTCTACTAATCACCTCCACACCACTTATGGGGATTTGAGACTAGATATTATAAATCAGGAATCCACTCTCAGTCAGCATAAAAACAGGAAAGTGCAAGTTCAAGCATTTGAAAACTGCTAAGAACAAAAGTGGGAGGACAAGTGAGGTCAGACTGTTCTTTATGGAAGCATGACAAAATGAGAGGCAGAGCTGTGAAGACACTGAACACACATCTACAACACACAAAGATATGAGTGATAATCAGGAAGCTAAAATGGTAGACTCCAGGGACACACAATGGACGGCAAAGCCTTTCACCCGAGACACCTGTTTCCGTAAAGAAAGAATTTGTTCTACAGAACAACGGGACGTTCTCTATCCATGACTTAAAAAAAACCCTAGAAGTTGCTTCTGTTACTATCCACACTGACACAAAACTCACTTTAGCAACCCAAGAAAGGCTAATGCCTGGGCAAGTTTGTGAAAAGTGACTTTTCTGTTTCCCCCAGAAGTCTCTTTCCACCCTGTGGCAGGAAATCAGTGGACTTCAGCCATTTCAAAGAAAAGCTTCCAAAGTTTCCTCCTTGCAAAGACAGTACCCTTAGTAGTTCTCTACTCCAAATCTAACTGAAAGCAGGAGAAATAAAACACACAATAACTCCCAAACCACATAAATAGGAAAGCATACGGTAGTAGAATAAGAGCAGAAGTGCTAGTTATTTTAAGTGACAAGATCACATAATTTAAGTTTCCAGGGCTGAAGCCCTGGAACATTTTGCACAAGACCTAAATAAATAAATAAATGTGGAACTAGGCAGACCCCTGCAACAAACAGACATCTTCCTGACCAAGCAAGCTATCCACAAGGAATGACCACAGACAAGAAAACACACTCTCAGTTCTTCTGTTTGCTATTTAGTATGGCTGCTCTGAAACTATGGCATCTGGAAGCAGCCTCCAGAAGGTTTCCTAAGCCCTCAAGTCATGGCAAAGCTGCAGGACTCAATAAATATCAAGGAAGACATAATCTGTAGAGGACTATACAAAGCCTTAGGTGATTTTGGAAAACCTCTTTTTGAGATTAATTTGGAGAGGAGAAAAAGACAGCTGGAAGATAGAGATTATTTCTAACTTCATTTCAAGTTTTCATAATCCAAATATCCACCAACGACCTGGGAAAATTCAAGCAAAGGATGCCTGGGGTCTGTAGGTACACAGCACCATCTCGTGGAGTGAATGGAAGTATAAAAAGCAAGGAATAAGGATTCCAGCACCTGAGACGCCTGCAGCTTGGCTTTTTGACAGCCTGCTCTTCTAGAAGGTTAACAAATCTCTCTATCGAATTTGTGCTTTATAAAAAAAGTTCACTGCAGATCTATAAAGAACAAATGAACAACAAACAACTCCCTATTTTTATCTCTCAAACTCATCACCGTTAACATAAACACTGCAGGCCTCTTCATAAATAGAGTGTGGGCAGACAACCATCTGTACTGAATTTTATTTGCCAGCAGGCCTAGCACAGCTGCGAGCACTCTTTTCTTGCAAGTCTGAGTCTCGTGTACTTAAGCTGGGCAAAGAAAACAAGTCTACAAATACTAAACTTGCCAGGACTAATGACCAATACTTCTCTCTATTTAGTACTGGAAAAGAAAAAAGTCCTTTTCAATTTAGAAAAAGAAGAGAACTTGGAAAAGCAGTTATTCCACCCTTTCCAGTATTTGCTCGCAATCATGGAGGTATGCTTACAGAGTGTCTGAGAAGGAACAGTTTAAGTTACCCAGCTGGTTCACATCTTACTGGTAATAAATAAGGATTTCCAGGCACTACTGAAAGCATGAAGACCTGATTAGTTTTTACTTCATGACAGGTAGAAATTCATCTGTGCAATGGAAAGCATTTAAGTGTCCTGACTTCAAAAGGAGGTAGGAAAATACAGGGGTCTCTTTGTAGGAGGGATGTAGCTGATCTTACTTTCAGCACCGTCTCAATTATTGTGTTATACCCAGCTCCACTTTAGCAAATACTTCAAAGTTTATTCTTAGCTCATCCTGGTCTCCAGGATGATAGTTTTTTAAAAACAGAAAGCTCTATGATATATTGTCCATACATTTTGAATAGCTACCATAATGATTTTAGTACAGGTCTCTCAAGTGTGATATTTGGGCTAAGTATGTTCTCTGGTATGCCTAAATTAAGTTTAAATGACTTGAACTATCAATATTCCATGCATATGAAACATCAGTAGCAATTCCACAGCCAAGTGGGGATCTCCGTGAGGATGCTTCCCTTAAGACAAAGCACAAATTTATGTTTCAAATGTCCATCAGAAGTATCTCTATTTCAGCAGGATGAGGGGTAAGGGATTTAAGCCTCTAACCTCTTCCAACTGAGACAAATGCCACTGGTAACAAGTGAAAAAAATGGAAAGAAAAAAAAAGAACAGGGTGGTGGTTTGGGTTTTGGGGTTGTTTGTATTGGTCGTTTGGGTTTGGGTTTTTTTTTCTGAGTACGAACACTCAACTCCTATGATTTGTGTTTATCAATGTGAAGCATAGATAATTCTGTCTGATCCCAAAGTAACTATAACAAGATGAATTCTCAGGATATTTTCCATACTGCAGCACTACATGCTTCAGCATCATGTGGCATGTAGGATTAACAAAGTGCCCTGCCTAGCTCAATATACTATGCAAACGTGCACAACTCAGCAGCAGTTCAGACAGGTATTCCAGATACCCCCACGTGGCAACTCATCTACCAAATACATATCCTGCACAGCTGACAGTACAGGTACCAGACATCAAAACCATGCCCTGTCGGGTAACTTCACATATTTCTGTCAAATATTATGCCCATCGACCTAAAGATAGATACTGGTATCTCTGTCTCTCACGCATGCGTACAGTCACTCAAACAGATTTTCTCTTGTCCCACACCACACAGCAGGAGTGACTTCAACTATTTGCTGGCAGTTAGATTCACAGTCACTGCTTCTGAGAACTTGACACAGCTCATTGACACAGAGCAAGGGCTTGAAAACCAGGTCTGCTCAGTTCATTCTGCATTGGTAACACAACCAATCCAGTGTTACAACAGCAAAGCAGGAAAATGAGTCTTTGCTGATGTCAGCAATAGTGCTTCTTCTGTAACATGCAGTTGGCTTGGATCCATAATTTAAACCCTGGTACACAGGCACTTGTGACAGTCTGCATATCCAAGTGAAAGACACCTGACGGCCGAAGTCTTCAGTAATAAAAAGAAATACCAATATTAGCCCTCTCTTCAGCATTTTGTGGTGTTGAATTATGAGTCTATCTGTGACAGATGAACTGTTAAAGACACAGATGCTGCTAAGGGACCTAAAAATTGTATGATGGATGGCTTGTGATACTGCTATCTATCTTCATCATTTGCCTGAGATCAGAGGGCAGAAATGTAACAGACAGAATGTCATTTAGTACAATCTGAAGAAGAAAAAAAAAAGAAAGAAAAGAAATATGACGGATGGTTATGGGAAGCCAGCAAACCTGACACCAGTTTTGCTGTGGTCAAGCACTGCAAATAGGTTTCAGATCAGAGACAAGAAGAATAGAGCCCCAACCACACTTCCTTCAAAATAAACATTAGAGTCTCTCTGGAAGAAAAATATGCTTATATTTGGCGGTTGCATTATTAAAGTCAGAGTCTAGTGAAGGCACTCTCATCTAGAGGTCAGTTATGTTCTCTGAGACAGTTACTCAATAGACATGAGCAGCACAACTACTCTCCCATTAAGGCTAGAGACACCTGAATAAAAGCTACAAAGATCAAACTCTGCTTTCTTAGGGGTGGAGTCATTTTCTACTCTCTTTCCCCATCCTGCTCAAGACCACACTCTCAAGCACTGGGCTGGCAATATCCTGAAAAGCATATCCTAGACCAGGGAGGGCACCACAAGCCCGTGCTGCTTATCTCCAGCACAGAGTTCTGTGCAGAGCCTCAGGAAGTCACAGCACAGTAGTTTATTAAATAATAAACCTAGGCAGAGGAGGATGAACTAACTTAAGTCAATTCTTTTAAACAAAGGTTAGTTGTCTTATCAGGTTTATAAGTGCTTTCTACTAACTTTCACAATAAATTCATCCTTTTGCTGCAGTCAATGAATCCCGAGCTTTGTTTTGAAAATCAAAATTTGAGTAAATCAACCACATCCTGGTTTTTTGTCCTTAATTTTTTTTTCTGTTCAAAGCTATTCTAAGACTTTCACTGAAATATGCAAAGTTTTGCTTGCCATAAATGTGCAGTTTTCACTGATTAAACTACCACCCATGAAATATTTTCACCAGCCCTGTGTACATCCAAGACTTTGAAATGAACTAACATTCACAGCTTTGGAAGCATTTTCATCTGCAGACAGCTGTTAGCTAACTGTGGTTTCAGTTAACATATCCCAATAGAATTCAAGTTATATGATTGCTCTTGGGGATTTTTACTGAAAAGCCTAACTCCTCCCACAATCAGAGAAGTTACTTTGTGTCCCAAAATCTCTAAGGACAGTAAAAGGCGACTGAAGTCCCAGACTCCACTCCCAGCATTTGCCAAGGCCTCAGATGTCAGTACACAATATAACACTTCTACAAAGATAAATGAAATCCACCAAAATGTGCTCCCCTGTGCAAAGCTTGTTTCACAGGTACCCGAGCAGCCAATTTCAATCTGCCCCTCAGGGATCATTATTAAGATAACTGTAATTAAGGTTTTTCATCTAATCCCCAATGTTCTACAGCTGAGATTATTATACCAGCTCCTAGGTAACAAGATTGCAACATAATAAAGCTATGTCCCTATATGTAGCTAAACTCCACTGGAGATCAATAGTAGCCTTCTGTCAACGACAGGAAATAATTAGTACATTAGGCAGCTTGGATAGTGAACAAAGAATCTCCTTCAGGACCTCTGACTCCTCCTGCCTTTGTTTTCCTGTTAACAATTTCCATTGCAAAAAAGCAAATAAGTGTAAAAGATCGGTCTCTTGACCCCTACTGACCCCAGCTTCCTCCCTTAAGTAGCCCCAGACTTGCAGTCTCAAAAACCAGCAAGAAGAAAAAAGTTTAAAAATTCTAGTACTGCCTGTATCTCTCTGCATGTTGGCATTCTCTCAGCTACCCACAGATGTAAATATTTTATGCCATAGATTTGTCCACCTAACGACTGTAATCTTAAAGGTAGCTTTTAGTCTAAGGTATAAAAACAATATAAATAAATCTTAAATACAAAACAATTAGGCACATTTGATATGTGGACTGTGAAAATCCTATACCAGATTTTGATCTGCAAATATTGGCATAATCAAAAGTTACCTCATTGAATTAAAATAATTACTTTGTATTTAAAAATGTTACTCCAAACAAAGTCTACTCTGTAAAATAGAAAATACTGACTTCAATCCTCATCTATCTGTTCTCACCCAATGAAATAGATTCCTCTTTGCAAACTGTTCTCTGTGCAGACAGCCTGGGAAACAATAATCACCTTGATGACTCGATAAGAATAAGGAGGCAATATAGTTTGTGCTATGGCAAACAGGTCCATGCTGTTTGAGAAAGCACCAAGCGAACCCTATCCCATCTCATTAACACCATTGCACCCCACTTATCACACATCAGATTTAGATCAACAGCTTGAAAGCACACATATATAACTCAGCTGAGTGCTGCAAAGAGGGGAGAGCACACAAAACCCAGGTGGGACAAAAAACAGATTAAGGACTGTTGCAAGTCAGAGCTTCCATCCAGGACAGTAAGCCCAACATGGAAATCATATTTTCATAATCCACAGTGCCAGACTCATAGGGGATTGGAGGGAATGATCAAAGCCAGCTGTGTGTTCACTTGGACTAGTGACTGGGTATCCTGTTGCAGATCAATAGCAACAGCTAAAAGACCAAACACATTTTGCAAGGGTTTTTTTTTTTCCCCTTGTCTGCAAAAGAACAGGTACTATCAGCATACCATATGGCACTCAAAATACCTCATGCTGGTGAAACTATTGTAGGTGTGAGATTATCAAAAGTATTTGGACAATACAATTGAGGATAGAAGTTTCATAGCATTGTGTGAAAAAAAATCCACTTAAAATAAAAGTCCTCAAGCTCAGGTGAATTTTTGCCTATAAAGTCCAATTCTACACACATTTTTCACCATCTTCCAAATTCAGTTCTGTACCATCTTCTGTGAAGAAGCTACTATAAGAGAAAAAGAATCTTTAAAGAGTAAAACTGATAGTTGAAGACTGTTTTGGTATTTTTCTGAATTTTTACATTTACTGCTTCTTAAAACAAATAAGAACACGTGCAGGATATTACAATGAAAAATCTAAATTTAAAATTAATCAAATCCTTGTTGCACTTGACAATTTAGAACACTTAATTTATTACCTTACATTTAGTCAAAAGATGTGCTTACAGATCATCATCAATAAATGGAGCTTGGGGTGACAGAACAAACAGAGACTCCTATTTTGCTGCACAACATTTCTGTTACTGCTGCCAACTTAGATCAGTGTCTCATCAGTGATTACACCCTGGGTGTGCCATTACTGAAGGAACAGTTTCTGAGGCCAAATCTTTCATGGGGCAAAATACATAGGACACAGTACCACTCACTCAGCTGCTTTTGAGATGAAAAGTAATAATTACTGCCATGACTACCAAAGAGTATCAAGTTAAAGAAAAATACTGTCAAAGAGAGCAGAGGTCACAAGGAAGAAAATTATGGCAAGAGCCTTCTGTGACATGCTTATGAAAATGGCATAGCTGGTGAGCAGCATCAGGAAGAGAATTAACTGCTTGAACTGCTCACAGGTTGATAACAGAGGCTGTAATCACTCCCACCTGTAAAAACTCTCTCTCCTTCCATGCTATTGAAGTCTGCAGCACGGCTGGACCATAGCTTATGTGCTGACAGCAGCCAGGTGTGCACAGATATCAGTGACTGATTACAGCTCTCATTCTAAATGCTCCTTCTGCCAAGCTGTTGAAGCAACTGTAATTAAATGACTCACTAGAGACCTAGCTGCATTTTGGGGATCACAAAAGGATAAAGTTGGCTAGCTTTCACAATTAAAAAAAGGAAATGCTTTCATGTCAGGGCACCTTGAGAAGCTGAAAGGTGCAGAAGAAGCAATTTCAAAAAGCACCTGTCACTCAAATTCCCTCTTTCCCCCCCAAAACAGGGACAGACAAATTTCTCTGTCTAATGTTGACAGCACTACCCATTCCAGATGACTCCCAAAGGGAACATGGGGCAAACAAGCTCTTGATCTGCAGTCTGATCTGATGTTTTACAGCTGTTACTCAAGGGAGGGGAAATGCCTTTCAGTACACTGAAAAGAGTGAGCATTCTTAAAGCACTGAAGAGCTAAGGCAATTATGTAGTGGGCTATTACTAAGCATCAGAAAAGTGCATGGTGCTTTAATGAGAAGTAGCACCAGATCCTTGCCCTAAAGATGTTACATTACTCGGCATTGCAGGGCAAATGAAAGTAAACTGTGCCAAAAAGGATGAAAGCAGGGTTCATAACCCAAATCACAGTGGTACAATTTACATCATGTACTAAAGCACACAGTTGCATTTCTCTTCTTTTTTATCCCAGTTCTCAGAGGATAAGGTCATCCACTGTCAGAAGACACCAAAGGCTTAGGTTAGGAACTGAAAATGAGCCATCAGCCAGAAAACACTAGTTATGTGAAAGACCACTAAGTAAGCAAGAGCAAAGCATGAGGGGAGAACTAAGAAGTAGGCAGAGTGCCTGACCTGTTGTAATGAAGTATGATTCACTCAAGATAAATCAGAGGTGACTCTTGCTTCATGTAGGATGGATGTCTCTGTAGTATCAAAGGCAAATCCCCAAGCACGCTGATATTTAAACAGCTGACTGGTTTAGCCATGCATGACTAACGAAGTCTACGCAGATTTATTTTCTACACACTAGCAACCTCTTGCTCTCTGACTCAGTAAGTGAGTAAGCTGGGCACATTAGAAACGAATGGGTGATAATTAAACATGAACAATGAAGAGGGTTTCTGCAAGTAAATCAAGCTGAGTATGTTGGCATTGACATTAAAGGAGGTCATGAATTCTGGACAAAAATTGGCCCAGATGGTGAAAAACACAAAATACTGAGAGAGAGGGAATAGGATTCATCTCCCAACTGGGGGTCTGAATCCTGCAATGGAGAGCATGAGCTGTAACTGCTCAGTGACACAGACAAAGTAAGTTTGGGGTGCAAATGGCTCACGAGCACATCAGAATAAAGCCACCACCATAAAGGAAGGATTATTTATTTAGCCAGTTGCCCTGCTAGTCGTCTCTTCTAATGACTATTCTGCCATGCTATTTAAGCAGGTGTGAGGGAAACCAGTTCTGCCACTGCAACCTAGTTTACAGACTATGCTCCAGAAGCATCAATGCACTTTGGTACTCATTCACTTACTTTGTAGGGCGCAAAAAGGAAGGGCATTAATGCAGAGGAATGGGCCTGCTCTGACAACCTTGGTATCTCACACACATGGGGCTAAGGCCAGCTTCGGTCTTCCTTAGTCAATCAAAAATATTCTGTGCTTTACTCTAAAGTATTGGTCTTAGACATTTTTTGCTAATTTTTATATCCTTCCTTTTATGTCAAGTGAAAAAAGATTTTGGCTAGTAAGCCTCACTCACTTTGATTACATAACTGGAGTTATCAAAAGCTCTTCTTGTGATGGTGCTAAATTAATGAACAAAGGAACAAAGTCACCATAACTCCCTTTCCCACTAATCCTTCCCTCCTCCAAACGTGTTTCACATAAAGACAGTAAAAGCATGTAGGTTATGCATCACATGAAAAGGGATTGGGAAAAAAATATAACTTATTGCTCAAAAAAAACCAAACCCAGCAGCCCTGTATATTACTTCTCTCCCAGACAAAAAACAGGCATCACTTTGCCTAGCAATCTCATTGGAAGGTTAGAGGATTACTTTTCTTATCAACAGGATCCTTGAAAAGCATGGAGACTGTAAGCATATGAAGATACAAACACAAGAGGACAAAAAGCTTGGGCTGCCTTTTCTCTTTACCAATCAAGTGGAAAAGTTGTTTTTAAACCAGGTGGCTATTACAACCCAAAGTTTATAAATAAATGAATAAGCAAGCCCTCTAGAAAGCCAATCAATAGTCAGCAGATGGATTTAACTGTTTCAACAACAACATAAAACCTATTTGAAAAGGTGCTTTATACTCTGCTTGCACTAGTCATTGCTACAAGTCATTGATCTTTTACAAACACCTCCATTAATACATACTTGTGTTAGACTGGCAACTGCTCTTGGAAAGCTTGACCCTCTGTGTTACTCACCTGCACGAGGCACTGAGTAAAAAGCAGCATTTCCTATGATCTAGTCTGACATGGATATACCATTTCCATTAGCTCAATTGCCAATGCTTCTTTTTATGCATCCTCTCTGTGCAGAAAATGTTATTGTTTGATCAGATAGACAAGAACGTGAATTAATTAAAGAATCTGTTGTCCATAGACAACAGTTTAAATACAGGTCACATCTCAGGTAGGTTGGAATGCTTCACTACCATGTTTTCATCTCATATCATGGTTAAGAGTAGCAGGAAGGAGTTCACCCCACATGCAAGACACTTCACTAACATCATGGGTTAACTTTAATTCTGCTACGTTACATGCTTAAAGTTGCACATTTGAACAGTCCAAGCAACAGCTTGGCATGCCAGGGTTGTTTAATATTTCTAATATCAACTGCAGTACACTAACACTGACTTCCTACATCTTAGAGCAATATGTAAATTCTAAAAATAGGTTGAAAGTCCACATTTATTGAATGTGATGCTGAAATGATTAAAACATCTATAAAGATTAAAGAGTGTGGAACAACTTCAAAAATTAAGAAAATATTTTAAATGGCATGGAGAATAAACCAGTACATCCCAAATAGTACCATTGCTTCTATTTCTACCTTTCTTTTCAGCTGTTAGTACTGGCCAGTGTGAAGGCCAAACCTTTAAATACACTTTCGTACAATGGACCTTCTCAAATGAATTTGAGGACAGGGGGTGTCTGTGGGTTATTCCTGTGTTTGTTTTATTTTAACATCAATACAGTCATACAACTCAGAATGAAGCATATTAAAACTGAATTTATGCCCCCATAGCTCCCATTAATTTCTTATTTTGAAGAATCTTGATTCCTACAGTGTAAAGGACATCTAAAACAGAGCTACAAAAAAATAGCTAAAATTAAAGGCTGTATCATCATTTTCACCAGGAATTTAAATCCTTGTCTTGCACAATACTGGTGAATGGATAAACATGTCTATAGGTGTACAATATGCATCTCTGCCAACTCTGAAGGGCGACGGGGAAGCACAGGTACTTCCTCTTCACCCTTCAGAAACAGCAGTTCCAAGCTAGTTGCATCTGAATTAGGAAGCTTAATGGCCCAGACCGGGGCTATTAAGAATTAAAAAGGAAAACCATATTGGCACACCAAGCTTTACTCCGCATTGATAAGACTGAATATCTTTGTGAAGTTTGCTCTAGCAAATAATTAAAAAAAACCCAAACACAAATCACACCTACCAATAGTTAATTTGGAATAATCTAGGAGATCATCAAGAATGATTGAAGAGAACACCATACTTCCCATTTATCTGTCTCACAGGCACTGACATATCCTTCATCAAACACATGAAAATGCAAATTTCCAGTGTGGACATTTGACTTGATTAACAGAAATAGAAAGGCAAAATATATACAGTAAGTCAGCCTTTTGCTATCATTTTCATTGTGTAAAACTCAACCTGTTCTATTTACTTCAATACTCCACATTTATACCAGTGGGAGACCACAGATTGCTCGTAAGATAGAAACAGCCATCATCTAAATTAATAGAATGGACTGCTGTGGCCAAAAAAACATTCTACCAAAGAGCCTGATGCATTTCTAAATAAAAGGCCTCAGGTTACACAGAAGGTATTTCCCCCTGCCATTACTTGCACTAAAATCCAGTCCAGAGTATTAACTTCAATTGATAGATGCCTGTACTTTGATTAGCAATATCTAAAAGGTAGGAAAAGAACTGAAGCCTTCTCAACTACACAACCCACAATGTATCCTAACTGTATCAGGAAGTCAGGAGTAGAACTCTAATTCCAATGACACATGACAAAGCCAAAATCAGAAAAACAAACAAACCCCACAAAAAAATGTCATACGCACCCTTTGAAGGTCCAGGATGAAATCTTGTTGTGTTCCAGAAGAAGTCCACACAACTTACCTTTCCAGATCATTTTGAAACCCACATGCTTCTGCGAGCATTTGTAAATTACCACCCCGGCCTGGTAACTGGAAGCTGGTTGCTATGCTGCCCACAACACCCCCACTCATTTCAAATCCCCTCTCCGCAGTGTTTCCAGCTGCCAGCTCTAAAAAAGCAGCAAGAAATTCCCAATTACAGACACAGGAACCTGGCTCTTCCTGACGCTTCAGGGCCTGTTCTAAGCCATCAGCAACAGCTCAACAAGGGCACTGCAATGTTCTGGAGTTGTGAAGCCAAACACATTAGAAACAAGCCCCACAATATCAATAACATAAGATATTTCCTGGATATGTATTTAAATGCAGCCCAACAGAATTCAAAGTAGTGTTTCTTTCACACGTTTCTGTGCTACGCTTAGCAAGTCTAAACTGATTGACTGAACACGTAGTTTGAGAGTGGGAAAGTGGGTGTCCAATTGATAAAAGCAAACCAAAACAAAAATGCAGAAACTTGGCACCAGATCTTCTGACTCCAATATGGTTTCTTCTGGACCCAAAGGAAGCATTCTGAATTCCAAAGCAACCCAAAACCAGACATAGCATTACAGTCTATAAATCTGTGTCAGTAGTACCTTTTTTATACAGCCCCTGCCAAAGTATGAATGCTGATAGGCCTTTCCAATATCTGTTTGAGAGAAATATGCTGGAAGAAATGGGAGACCAACACAAACACTACATATTATGAATGACTCAGAAAAGCAGGCTTTTTGGCCTTCAGCAGAAATGGATTGTCACCATGTGCTAAACAGCTTGTCATATGTGCCAATCAATTCAGTCATGTCTCAGACTTTTAGGGAAAGGGTTGCAGATATGACAGTGCTGTGGTACCAATATTGCATGGACCTCGCTGGTACCACTAATTAAGTCTACCACAAATACCTTAATGAAAAGCAGTTTTTTCTGGGTTTAAAATTAATACACATGGTGAACCAAATTATTGAAGCCTACTGTTATGCTTACTACAGCACTCATGATGTATTCCTTTGTTCCCTGCCTTGGAGCAGTGAGGGAGAAGGGGGCTGTCACCTCAAATAAGAGAAGCAGGCAGACAGTAGAGCTGAAGTGATCTGTTCCCTCCAGGCAGGAGCAAAGGCCAAATCATGATGAGCAGAGGGAATGTCAAAGAGCTGATTATCTGCCCCCTAAAGGAAGACTTGAGGGGTTTGTTCAATTATTTTGTCAGAGATCCCAGTAGTAATTGGCTGAGAACATTCAATGTTTTGAGATGAAGCAAATCAATACAGCAAGAAGCACAACAGTGTTGCTGTGTATTTAACTGATCACTGGTTTTAACTGAACATTCTCGCAAACAGTACCCAGCATACAGCTAGTATTTCAGAAGAAGACTACCTAGAACACTACTCATTTTACATACATTACATGTTTTTTCACCAAGGTTTGAATGAAAATCTCAAAGCATGATGCAGTACATAAAACCCAAACATTTTTTACCTACGCAAATATTACAAACAATATCTGCAAGTCATTTCTGGTTTCTCTAAACCAGGAATTCCATTAATATCAATTACCACCACTGGCCTGGTCAAGTTAGCTTTCAAGAAGAAGAGGGGGAAAAAAAAACCAACAAAAACCAACCAAACAAAACCAATACATGCTGAATTTCAAATTTTCATTTTAAGGAGAAAAAAAAAAATAACCTGCTATAGGCTTTAAAGGAATCTCCAAGAAAAAAAGTTTGGCTTTCACACTGGGACAGTTGTACTGCATTTGAAAGAACAACAAATCATGTTCTCTGTGCTGTCACATATCAGAACTCACAGCTCACCATGAACGAAAAAGTGTACTTACGATCATTACACTGGCTCCCAGAATATGAAGTCATGGAGCAATCACAGGTGAAGCCTTCCCATTGCTGATTACAGATGCCCTGATTCGCACAGGAATCTTCCTGGCAGGTAGTGCTCGGTCCTGGAGAAAGGATGACAAGAAAAGAGTGAAATAAAGCTGAGAGGATCACTTTGGTCAGGCCCACAAAAGCTTCAATTAATCACTACCATTACCATCAGGATCCTCACACAGAACAGAGAAAGCACTAACCAAACACTTCCATCCCTGGATGTGCAAGAAACTCAGGTAAAAAGAGCACAAAGACAAGTGCACACCCTACAACAAAACAGCAAACTGTAACACAGAGCAAGAAGGAAGGGAGAACAGCAACATATTCCCTCTTAGGCAGGCCCAGCTAATATGTTCTCAGCTTGCTCAAAGAAATTTACAGTAAAATAGGGGGTGATGCCAGGCCAACAAACATGGCCATGTTGTTGTGCTTCCCTAGAAGTTTGATCCCATTACAGATATGAAAGCTCATTAATGGGCCCTTGAACAATGGCTCACCACACCCAAAGAACCCTGATAATGTAGATTCAAACTGAAGTTTTGAAACCTCAGCTGGCTACAACTTGGCTTTATAGGTTAATAAAAATCAACCAAACAAAAAACCAAAGACTCTGACCTATTACAAAGGTTTCTCTGGAAACACGCTAATAAAGTCCTCAGAAGGGCATGACAATACTCCACAACACTTCCTTCTGGACTGCTTTCCATGCTTTTGGTGGAAGCAGAGAAGGAAGCAGCCACACTAACAGAACTCATTGTTCTGTGGTTTGCAGCTAACAGTTGCTAGCCTACTCAGATAAGCTGCGCAAAGACAAAACCCAAGCAGTAGGCAAAAAAGTAATCTTCAGATCAGAGGGAGTCTGAATGACAGCCACTGTATCATCCACGTGGAGGTAGCTGGATTCTGAATCATCTGAGAGTGGTTGTGAAGCTGCAAGTCATAGATTACAAGAACATGAGTTTACAAGTTACTCCCTGGGAAAGTATTTCACCTTCAGCATTCTAGACAAAGGTATGTCGCTCCTGTTGTGCATGATTTTAAATAAAATGTACACATACATTTGACATACCTACTAAGCTATATCCTGTATGTGTTGGAAAAGAAGAAACGAAAGAAATAAAGCAGATAATAAAGGATCAACTGGCTAGGCTACCTGAGATCAGTTCATTAACCACTACCAGTCTATGACAATACTATAAAGACAACGAAGCAACTGTTCAACCCATCCCATCATCTTTCTTCACAGTCTTTGCTAGCAAAAGCAACTCCACATGGCTCAATACTAATCCTCGTACTTATTTCTTCATCACATCAGCACCACCATCTGTATTTTATCGATCAGATAGGACAGACCAAAGTGGAGACAGCATTTTTAAATATTTTAACATAAAATTAAACCCCTCAACCTCCATCTGACACCATACATAGTGATTTCACTAAATCCCATCATTATTCAGAATCTTTGATATTGAGATAGCACACCTGGGCATTTCCATATTTACAAGCCCTTGTAGAACCCACATCTAACTGGAAGTCCCATGTCAGGCCATGATTCTCCCAACAATTCAAAGACCAAGCCAGAAATGGGGCCTTATAGCCTTAGTGCAGAGTTTCTGCTTTCCCCATCAGATCATCCTTCCTCACTGCAGGAACAGAACAGATGAATTACAGTAACTTTTCAGCTATCTGCATTTTTTACATCTCTCCTGCAATGAGAAGGAACATGTGACTTGGTAAGCAGAGTTTGAATGTTAACAAAAACCTGAGCTTCTTCCAGAATTTATTACACTGTTTATAAAAAATAAACAAACCCCAAAACCTCTAGGTAGAAGCATAAGTGTGGTTAATAGAAGATGACAACAAAATCCCTGAAGGAAAGTTCACCTATTGAAAAGAAGTGACAGCAGCAGCCACAGCGAGAAAACCCCATGTTGCTATGCTGAAGGAAAGTCGAGCAGCATTTTTCAACACTTTTCTCCTCCCCTCCGCCTCTTCTTCCCACACACCTGACTCTCATTTGCAGCCATATGAATCCCAGTGGTCTCAGTGGCACAGTGTGAAATTAACAGATCACTTCTAGGATTAGAACAGAGCTGACAGACTTTGCAGCGTAGGCCAGTAGGAACATGTATGTACAGGCTTCCCTCCTGCCTTTACTCTTGTAAAAATCATGGACATAAATATATATACATGTGCATCAGGTTGTGGTCTGACACTTTCTACAGACTTATTCTGGCTGAGCAAAAGAAGGGATAACATTTAACAATCTGAAATAGAATATTAGTTGTCATTTTGCCTAAAATGTCTGAATTATCTGAGGATAAGGAACGAGGAACGGATACCTCTCCCGTACATTACTATCCCACTATCTAACCTCTAAGCCCAAACATGAATGCCAATTCTCCTAGAGGTATAAACAAGCAAAATATCTATATCTATATTTTAAAAATTAAACCAGAAAGCAAGTGTGACTCTATGCAAACTTGCTACAGCATCAACTATAAAGACCATTACATAGAAGCAGAGCAGAACACCATTTTCAACATTTCTCCACTCTTCCTACATTCTTTTGAGAACACTTTAATCAGTAACTGGACTTGACAATGGGCATATCCTTTGTCTAGATGCTGCAAGAGAAAGGACTCTTCAAGGAATAAGACTGCACAAGGCCCAGTACCTGTGGCTTGGAGTGTTCATTCAATAGGGCCCAGAGAGCCAAAGTACTTGAATTCATGGCCTGTATTATGGTATCTGAATTGTATTTTACAGAAACCAACTGTGCAGATGGGAACAGCACTTTCAGCAGCCAGAGGTGGGGGGAAAAAAAGAAAAAACCACAACGATGAGGAATTTTGAAAGCCTGACAATACCACAAGGAAGCTTGAAGCCTGATCTGCCATCTTTAGAGTCAGTTGTGACAGCACAGCATAGATGCTGGGTACTTGGCCTCACTTCTTAGTACTATGGGCCATTTGCATCATAAAAGGATCTTTGTCTCAGAGAGTTCATCTACTCCTGCTGCTAACAGTCATTGCCTGATGTCATAATCCTCTGTGGCAACAGAATTTTGTTCAGAGCAACTAATAGGGATGTCACAGGGAATTAGGATTTTGGATTAGGGAGCAAAGTGACAGAAGCACAGGAAGGCTTATAAAACATGAAGATTGTGTTACCACGCACATGCCCTTTAGTGCTAACGAACAAGGAAAGAAGATGACAAACAACTTATATATAAAGCAGTAGAATTGTTTCTAAATTACCAGTGCCATCAGGACTCAGGTCTATTTTTAATCTCATTCCTTTAGCAACACTTAGAGCAGTCAAAGTATTTAAAAGCAAAGTTTCAGAACTAGTCTTCACACAATAATCTGAGATACCTCTGATTTTACTGTCTGTTTGTAGCTGAGCTTGGTGCATTGCCTGCTTCGTGCCACGTGCACAGTGGAAAGAGGAGTGAGTGGGCAGTAGATATCAAGTAGAAGTGGGAAAGTCCCCAATGCAGAAAAGCATCCCCGCTAGCAGAAGCGTGACTTGCTCTGTCTCTTTCTGTCCAAGCTAAGCCTACTAACAGAGGTATCTCCCTTGGAACATTAAATGGCAAAGCAGGATTCTTCAACAGTGTCCTTTTTATCTTTACGTCTGCATCTCTAATTTTTACTGGGACAGCTCAGCATCCGAGGACTTGCAGGATCTGAGATTTGTTGGGTCTCCCTCCCTGGGAAGGAGACCAGTACTACACTTTTCTTCAGCTACCTATCCAGATGTATTGTTTGTTTATTAGTTTTTCTACTAAGTACTGGAAGAAAATCACCTTAGAAGAGTATAATAGCCTGATCTCTTATCTGTATTCTGCTTAGACAAATTGTTTGGTCTACCCTCTTTCCTACAATTTCAGTTGTATGGTAGGTTTCTCTTTGCCCTGAAATTAAAAAAAAATAAATTAATTCTACTGCTGTATGTTGCTAAAACTTCCATGTTTCATCCCACAGGTAGGCATGTTTCACTGGCAAGAAAAGTGATTCCTTCTGTATCTTTTGAAAGCTCTTTGCAGGAAAAGGAACTTGAGAAATAAAAGTATTGTGTTTATTGTTCTTTCAAGATACATGTGGCATCAGTTTCTTTATACAGCAGCTGCAGGATTATAACACAACTGCTTCATGCTTTGATCACAACTAGCAATAAATATTAAGATGAGCAAACCATTATTGGTCTTGCACACAACACCTTCCTCCACGCATCAAAAATTCACTCTTTTTGAAAGGAATCAACCATTTGTGTTAACATTATTGTCTCAATAAGATGAAGATCATGTGAAACAGGTGAAGTTCAATGACAATACAGTTCCATTTTCATTCTTCATCTCCCTAAATGCTCTCATCTTTTTCCCTTGTATCTTCAAAGATGTTAGGAAGCAATAGGAAAGTAATATACACAAGACATCTTTACAGCCTTTGCAGACTAAGATGCTTCTTTAATCCTATAGTTCCTAAATTACAAATGTCATCCAGCACTGAAATATCTCTACCACTACAAGTCAGACATTACAATCAATCTACACCTTTGATAAATCTACACTCTACTTCTGTCAGCCTTCCTCTTTCATAACCAGAGATAGTCTGCCTTTTTTAATTCAATGTGCAGTAGCAGTTCAGCTCAGAGAGGCATCAGGTCTTGGAAACCATATGCACCAGGCAGAAAATAAACCTGTTCCAGGACTCGCTCTTCCTGCAGGTTAAGTAGGAAACAAAGTTAATCCAAATAAGTTTTCCAATTTTAGAATAATTTGGGAAAAAATATTTTTTCTGAGTAAAAAGTGAGCAAAATTAAGTCTGAATCTCGTGGAACCATCACTTTATGGAATGGACCACACCACATACACTGTAACTGCCAAATACATGTTGGTGGTATGTCAACATTTACTTTGTACAAATGTAAGAAACTAAATTATAATCAAGGGTCAGTCATGATTCAGAAAGTTAGATCCTGTATTTTGAGTCACAGATAACAGAAAGCAGGAATATCACAGACTAATATAGCAAACCAGAACCAAAAACCAAACAGATTTTCAAGGATTGCAAGGCCAGCTCTTCAAGCTCTCAGTTTCATACTTTGTTAAGAACTCATCATTCCTTTCATCACCTAAATAAGGTTAGGCATCTGTCAGGTTCCATATTTAAAGTTACTCATTGTCAGAAATAACTCAAAAGCCAGCATTCTTCCATCCTCTGAAAAATGCAGCCATTTTTTTTGGTGCCTCAGAGCCAGAACACTTCATTCACCTAATATAAGTCATGGTGCTGAGTCCTTTTGGTCCAAATAAGTGGCTGGTCTGAAAACTTTGGGAACTGGGACTAGTTAAAATAACAAATAAGCACAAATGTGCTTTCTCCCACAGAAAGCACATCTATCTCAAGATTACAGAAGAAGGGAATCAAGCAGCAATGGCAATCCATAGAAGTGGATCTGCAAAGTGGTGGGATTTCTTTCCCATCAAAGAAAGCTGGCATATATCTATCTTCCTCCCTCTTGCCACTCTTCCACTCTTCATTTCTAAGTAACCTAAAAGGTCTTGAGCAACATGCTTATACACATCTGGTGAGGGAAGAACAAAAAAACCCCAAAACAGTAAAAACCCAAACCATAGAATAAAACAATCAACCGCATAAAAGGGAGTATGCCTGCACACAAAATGCAACAAGGGACAGGGAGATGCAAAGGAAGCAGAGGAAGTAAACAGCATTTGGACATTCAGACACAGAAGCTAAAAGCATAAAGGAAAATTGAAAGGGTTATAGGTGAACAAGGAAAACAGAGTCAGTTGGAAAAACATCCTTCCCCACTGCAAATCACACCAATATAAAAAAATCAGAGAATCACAGACTAGCCTGAGTTGGAACGGACCCACAAGGATCATCAAGTCCAGCTCTTAAGTACGAGGCATCATGGCCTATCCTGAAATAGCCAAACCTATTTAGCAAAGGTTGGTTTCCTGAAAAGCCAATAATCTACTTTATGCACTCAAGACAAATGCTTCCCCTTAAGCTCCAGTGTAATTAGATTTCTCTATCTGAAGGGCAAATATTCCTACAGGGTTAAGACCTCTGTAAAAAATTGAGCTTGAGATGAAATAATCTTCACAGCTGTAACACACCTGTGGTTCTGAGGACTCTGGAAAAATCAAAACAACAAATCTCTTTGTTCCAGAATTTCCTGTTCGTGATGCATCCACTTCAATAAACACCAAAAATCAAGCTCTGGAATTCCTGAGCATGCATTCTGAATTCTGATGGACACATAATTGACTACAGGGAACAACAGTGGCTGTGGCAAGAGAGACACAATACTTGCTGATGTCTAATGTAAGTACCAAAATCATAGCCACAATTTGAGAGGATGGCATGCAACATCTTAGTCCTAAAGTTATTTATCCTCCAGTGTACTTTCAGGACACTTTATCTCATCACATTGGGCCTACATTTATTTCCTATTTTTTCAAATCTCATCTTTTACCACTTTCATTTACATAAACTTCAGAAATCCCCCAGGAGCAGCACTTCTCTATATCCCTCACCTCTGTAAGACAAAGTACTTCAGCTTTTTACAGCTGGAAACAGGTCAGAGATACCAACAAAATGCAGTTGCAGTCAGATGCTCTGCATGCATAAAGCAAAATACATCACATTAACTTCTGTCTATCTCAAAGCTGTCGAATCTCTCAGATTCAATGTCTCATATGGATCCAACTACTAAAATTATCTCAGACTGTCAGTATCATTGTCTGTTGGGTGAGAGGGTACCTCTTAATATGCTTCTCTCAACAACTGCTACAGTGATAAACCATTTAGCCATTAAACATCCTTATTCCTCCAAATTTATTTTTATCCTTTCCTCCTGAGCCATAGAACACCAAACTCCACCTAAAAACACAGATGATATCCTGAAGGAATGGTAATGGCTACCTGCCTATATCTGGACTACAGAACAAAAATATTTTAATTTGAAAATGGCATCTATTACATTAGATGAGGTCAGCAATAGCACCAGGTCCTCACAGTAAACACAGTGAATAGAAAAGGAGCACGTGATGAAAGCATGTGATTATAGCTACAAAACCTTAATTCCAGGGTTATGTAAAATGTCAGGAAGTCTCTGTCTCAGAGGGAGAAACAGGAACATTCTATGTTTTGTCTCACAACTGAACCTTAAAGTGGTTTAGACATAAAATTTCAAGGTGACTAAGATGATCCCATAACAGGTGCCATCTGTGGCTTCAGGATTTCTAAACAGAGACATGTTGTTCAATGCCTCTGACTTCCCATTATACCTGAGATCATCTCCTTTTCCATTAAAAACGAGGAGCAATTTTTTAACTTTCATGGCATTCAGGAATAAATTAATTTGTACTCTGTATTGCAATCTTTACAGATTAATTGGGAAGTATAGTTCCATTATCATATTTAAAAGCATACACTTTCATTGCCATGGAAAACATCTCTCTGGTTATACTAGTATGAAAGATCTATTAACTTCTAATAGGTGTGTTTCCTTACTTATGTCCCAGGCAAATAGTCTGTAGGGTCTCTGAGAATACCCGATTTCCTTTTTATTCTCACAAATGCTACTCAACCTACTGACTTTCTCGAATAACTCCTTGACCTGGTGACACAGCTCCTCGACAAGGACACACCTTCTGCAGAGGAGATGACTCAGTCCCAGTTTCTTGGACAGGCACCAGGCACTCTGCACCACCAGGGGCCTGCAGACATCAACTTGCCAGAAGGTCTCTTTGGGGGAAGCCTCTGACATCGCTGGTGTGGCAATAGCCGCTGGGGAAGGAGCTTTGTGGCACAGAATAAGCGTAATGTCAGCAGCTCTGACTGCTAAGACAGGGGACAAGGGGCCTCCTCGTCCCCCTCGGTGCTAACCGCTGCTCCTGTGTGCTGCTCTCTGGTTCCACTGCTGTGCTGACCCTCCTACAAACAGGAACCCTTCCTGCCCAGATTATAGCTTGTAAAATGCCATTCTAGATATTACGGGGATTTGTAGTTTAGAGATTTGGGGGTTTTTTTTGTTTTATATTAAAATTGAAATTCCAGAAAGTTATTTCTGTTATTTTTTGAAGTCTGAGTTAATAAAAACCAACCAGTTTTTACCTCCTGATCTCACTGCCTAAGATCAGTACTAAAGAAATTAGATCAGCTTTCTGTTTTGTAAAGCCTTCTACGTTTTGATGCACAGCAGCTATTTGCCTGATCATTAGGCTTTCCAGGAAATCAACTGGTGCCTTTACAGCTATTCAGAGATTGATACAGTCAAACCCCTCAGGTCAGCAGAAGCAGCTCCATTGTTTGCCATGTTTTTCTTCAACCCATCTATCCCCCTCCAGAGACACCGGGGTTTGTCATTCTGTTCCTGTCTTAGAGGTGTGACTGCATCCAGTGAAAGGCACAAAATGTTACATAAAAGCATCTTTCATTGAAACCAGTAATGGAGAAGAACAACCATCTCTACCTTGCAGGTCAGCTTTGGTCAACTCAACTTTGTTAGCCAAAAAAAAACCAAAAAACCAAAACAAAACAAAACCCAAACAACAACAAAAAAACCACAAAACAAACAAAAAGCAGAAACAATAAACAACAGGTTAGTATGAAGGCAGATGAACCAGGGTAACATCACTTTGAATAAATAAAAGCTGGTATAACTATCACAGCCAACATGCATACTCAAAACATGCAGAAATGACAACAAAAGCAACAAGGGCACAGAGGGACAATGACTACATTAATGCAACCAACAGATAAAAAAACCAAATAAAAGGAGAAGAAATGCATTTCATTCATTCATACACAAAATCACAAAATTCACAGATAATACAAAGAGAAGAAAAAACATCACATTCTTAAACCCATCTCTCAGCATTTACCAATAATTTTAGAGAGGTTTTGCCTTATTTGAGAAATACATAGAATCCATTTAAGTAACAAAATCTATTTGACTTTCAGTATCTCAGTCAAGCATATATTTAGTTTGTTTGGCTTTTTGTCCAAAGTGGATTTATTGCCACAAAACCACAGAGGACTGATAACTCGATAAGACAAAAATTTCTGTTTATCCAAAGAACTGAACTTGACACTGGATATAAGTGACAGTAGCACCTTGCCCCCTCACAAGCTGTCACCTGCTCATGGATTTCAACACATCCTTAAAAAAACCTCACATCAACAGGCAAGCAGACAGCTCAGGCTTTAGACCCATATAGTCTTAATCAGTCATCAGAGCAATCAAAAAAATGAAGAGTACCAGCTCATTCTTTCACCTAGGTCAGAATGATCTTGTTTTCTGTGGTCAAATCATAGTCCACATGGCAAAAAAAAAAAAAAAACAAAAGATCACCAAATTCTACTGCTC